>JAQQSO010000529.1:230-16281 GCA_028658305.1 Pachyuromys duprasi
TAAAAAGGAGGAAATCATGAAATTCGCAGGCAAATGGTGGGACCTGGAAACGATCATACTGAGTGAGGTATCCCAAAAGCAGAAAGAAACATATGGTATATACTCACTTATAAAAACCTATAGAATAGGAAGGTCAAGCTGAAATCTACACACCTAGAGAGGATATACAAGAAGGAGGACCCAGATTGGTATGCTCAATGCTTGTTTGAATGAACAAATGGGATGGACATTGAGTGGAGTAGAAAACAAGCAACAGAACAGGAGCATGCCAAAGAGGACCTCTGCGGCGCGGGGGTCAATGTAGTGATGTATCAGAGCAGATATTAAGACTCGCGATCAAGCCTCTTACAGAGGGCGAGAAGTAATGATAGATCTGGGGGAGGTTGTTGAGACTTGGGGAGAACAAGAGCTCTACAAAGACCAAACTGACCAGGGCACAGGGGTCTTGTATGAGACGGTTTCTACAGTCAAGGACCATGTGTGGATGTGGCCTGGAACCCCCGCACAGATGGTGCCCATGATAGCTCGGTGTAGGACTGAAGACCCTATTCAGGGAAACAGGGACTGTTTCAGTCATGATCTTGATGGCTGGCTCTTTGACCCTCCCCCATACAAGCCGGGGAGTGACAGACTGGCTAGATCCCAGGGGAGGGCATTGCAGCCAGCCCTGAGGAGACAGGATAAGCTGGGGTTGGATGGAAGGGAAGGAGGTCCTCCCCTGTTGGTGGACTTGGAGGGGGCGGGGAGGAGGGAGATGAGGGAGGGTGTGGGAGGGTAGGAGGGAATGAGGGAGGGGCTACGCCTGGGATTCAAATTACCTAACCTGTGATTGAGATAAAAGTAAATAAATAAATAAACAAATAAATACATAAATAAATACATAAATAAAAACATAAATAAAAAATAAAAAATAAAGAAAAGAATTGTTCTTCCCTCCTTCTTTCATAAGATTCCCTGCACTCTGCCCAAAGTTTGGCTGTGAGTCTCAGCATCTGCTTCGATACATTGATCAGTAGTCTTTCAGAGTCTGTCTGTGGTAGGCTCTTATCCTGTTCTCCTGAGTCCAATATCTATCGCATTTGTCCTTTTGAATGAGGATTGAGCATCTTCCCTAGGGTCTTCCTTGTTGTTTAGCATCTTTAGGAGTGTAGATTTTAGTATGTTTATGAGTGGGTGTATACGATGAGTGTGTTTCTGCTTCTGGGTTACCTCACTCAAGATGATCTTTTCTAGTTCCAACCATTTGCCTGCAAATTCCATGATTTTCTTGAATGTTCTCCAACTACAGGTTGCCTGATATCTTCCATCTAGTCACACTGATCATCACCTGGGTAAAACAATTCCCATCAGTTTAACAGAATGATTTCAGAAGTTAATTGTTTAAACCTTTGAAAGATTGTACACAATGCCAGTATTGAATAACAATGACTATCCATGTTTTAGGATTCATAAAAGGTATAGAAATTTGTTTTCAGTGCTATGAATGCTAATAGTTGTAAAGTTACATATATACATATATATACACACATATATAAGTTTTATGTATATATATATATATACATACATATATACACCAGTGGTTCTTCAGAAGTCTTAACTGCCTACATCATCCAAGATTGAATAAATAAAGCACCATGCCAACCAAAAGGCTGCCCCAAGAGGACTTCTCTCTTTTATCAATACCAAAAATGTCTCTTCTAAAGAGACTTTGCAAACTTCATTATCAGTTCTGTTTACTTCTGCTTTTCCTGTTATACAACATTAATTTAACTCGAGGAGGATCCAAGATGGCTGCCCCAGGAGGACACTGTGCCTGAAGAGCAGGACAGTAGTGTAGGCACAGCGACCGGGAGACTGAGATCTCGGACCTAAAACACCAGCGTTTGCAACTGCCAGGTGAGCGGAATTCCTATGGTGGGGAAATCAAGTGGAAAAGTCCAAGGGACACCCAGCTATTCCCAGGAAAAACTCCGGAGGGAGACAGGCTGCCCACAGCCGGGCTGGGCGCCTAAGCTGCCATTTTGGTCGGGGGCACACCCCGGACAGACTGAGTTTCACCCAGATACCGCAGGCTGCACTGGGCAGTTCCAGTCTGAAGTTCAGCCTTGAAGCACGAACAGTTCCTTGATTATATATAAACAAATGCCCAGAAATCAGCGTAAGAATTTACCCAACAAAAATCAGGACACCATGGCCCCACCAGAAATACCCAAAAGCAATAGAGATTTTAATGCAGCGGAGACACAGGAAAATTATATTAAAGCTATAATTATGCAGATATTAGAGGAACAAAAGGAGGCACAAAAAGAGGAAATTAATTTAACTCATCATCAGGCAACAATCATCACCAAAAGAAAAATTACTAAAATTTACATTCATCTCTAAGATACTAGAGTGTAGAGTATTGAATAACGTAGCAATTAAAAGATGGTACCATCTGTAGCTGAATAGAAAGAAATAGAAAAGATGGAGAAGGAGAAAGAAAAAAAGCAGAGGGAGAAGAGAAGGAGAAAAAGACTAAACCCAAACCTAAGAACTGGAATAGATGGTCAGTGCAGATTATCCTAAAAGAGCTTGATCTACTCTCCTGCCCTGGTTATTGGGAACTTGATGTACAAGGGAAGCTCTTTGGTGACTGTGACAAATAGATTTACAATTTTTCACCCATCCTGATAAGTAATTGCACCTCTCAGAATCCACTGTAGTTTAAACTTCAGAAACCAAGAGAAGGTAGAGAAACCAATTTCATATCTGATTTGTTTTGGTGTTCTTGCCCAAAGGAACGTGAAACAGTAGCTCTTCTGCACTAAATACTAAAAAATGACTCCTCGCCTTGAGATATTTAACCAGCTGCATTTGGAAATTAGTCTTATGTGAATGCTTTGATCATCAGTCTTGGCCTTTAACCTCTGAGGCCTCTCACCAGCACTCAGACATTTTAATTGTCAAGGAATATAGTAATGTCATTAAGAAGAGAAGGACTGGTTCTGGCAGATAATGAGCATTGTTAAAGATGATTCAAATAGAATGTGCCTTTAGTTACATTCAAGAGGGTATGAAGGGGGTAGCTGAAAATTTTCAGTGCTGGGTCAAAAGATAAAATTATATTAGCAAAAAAATTTAAGGTTAAGATATTAGTGATAACAGTGTCTCTGCTGTGTGTTCACTAAAATCATCCGTTCCATTCACAAAGCAGTGGCAAGCTTCCAAACACATTTATGATGCAATGATACCTCGTCTTAGGTGGGCAGCTATTGTCTCCTAGAGATCTACTCTTTTCTGATGAGGAATCAGGTCAAGAGAGTGGATATGATGAGGAGGTGACGTGGGGATGGCTAGGAGGAGTGGAAGGAGGGAAAACTGTGGTTGGGATGTATTATATGAGAGAAGAATAATCAAAGTGCCCCAACTGAGTTACCTTAATTCATAAATAAATCGAGCAGACAGAATAGTAGGTTGCAGGCTCTCACACAGGAACCTTAAGTACTACTCGTGAAGGGTTGATAAAGAATGTGGGTAGGTGTAAAATCACATCGTCAGTGCTACCTCCTGCACCTTTGGGCTTTAATATTCAAACGATTCACAGCAGAATACAGTCAGCCTTCCATGTCTGTGGATTCCTCAACTGAGGTTTCAGTTAACCATATATAAAAACACTGAAGATAGATGAGATGGATCCGTAGATAAAGGCACTTGCCACCAAGCCTGACAACTTCAGTTCAATCCCAGGACAATAGAAGAAAACCATTGACTTCTACAAGTTGTTCTCTAGCTTCTACAGGCACATGTCATGTGGGCATGCATACAGTCACACTTAGACATGCATAGACAATTTTAAAAAGTAATTTCAAAAATTAACAGGATTAAAACAAAAAAACATCTTTATTAAATAGCTACAGATTTTGCTATGATTTTCCCCCTGATTATATAGCATAACATAACTCTTGCATGTGTTATAAATCATCTAAAGCTCATTTGAAGCAGACACAAAGATATACACAGGTTTCTTTATTTTTGAATATACTATACTATATACTTGCGTATTTATATATAATATTGAATTGGATATATTATATGATATATATACAAGTATATATGATCTATATACTATACTATATTATTTCATGTTGTGGTTAATTTAAAAGTATGGCTAAATAATGTTTATTATTAGCCCTATTATTATTACAGCAGTGTATCTATCCTGCTAACAAAATCAATAAAAGACATGACACCTGATAGATTTTTAGAAGCCTTATCTTACCTATGTTAACCCTCTAAACTATCTTTACTTCCCAGCCCCATCTCAGTCTACCTCTCATCCATAATTACACAAATAGTTGTTTATTTTCTCATCTGGGCCACCTTCTCCATCTATGCAGGCCATGTGCTTCTTCCACGCTCACCCATAGTGGCTCTCTCTCTTCCGCCTCCTCTTCCTGTTTTTCTTTCCTATAATCCTTCTGTCCCCAAAGCCCAAGAACCTTAGCCATGCTTACCTCCTTCTGCTCTGCCCAGGTATGGGCCTTTTTATCAGCCTATCAGGAATAATTACTGTAGCAAAGTTACAAACATCATTTTGAGGTATGAGAGTATCTGCTCATCTAGGCAGCAACCAGATCTTGGTGACAAATAATTAACATCAGAATACATAGCACCAGACCAATACCCAACAATTTCATGTAAGAGACATAGTATCTTCTGATTTTGGTTCCTTTGGAGGTCCTGGAACCAAGCTCTCATGAGGATTAACAAGCAAGTGCATTCTCTAAGCTAAATATGGATTTCTTGTGAGAAAAGGGTGGAGGTTATTAATTTTCCATAGAGAAGGTACATACATAAGGCAAAATGCTACTCAATGGAACAAATAGTATTTCAGGAGAAATGGTTAAAACACTCCAGGCAAAAACTAAGAGCTATTTTCAGAAAAGAAAGAAGTATTGAGGGGACCAGAAGAAGAAGCAACAACAATACTACCGGCAAATGTGCTTGGCTTAGAATGAGTTTGTACTCAACCACATAGAGCCACATTGCATTTTAAAACTAAAATGCAAATGAATGTTTTCAAGTGGAGCCATAATGGTAGAAAATGCAGCAAAATGATGCATAAATTGAAAGATACAAGTGATATTAAGAACTGAAATAAGGTTCCAGACATGACACTACTTTCAAATCACACATAAATGTCAGGCATATATTTTATATCCAAAGAGACAGTAAAATTTCATGGGAATTTTACACACCAAGGGGTCAAGAATTTGAATACATGAAATGAAGATTTCACTCTTTAATTTCTAAGAATTGGTCAGAAGGACCTCTGGTCCTTTGAGAAAGTAAAACTTGGAGAGTAAACACTATTCTTTCTTTGGTGGGTTTGTAAATTACCACTGTTTGGTTAGGATATTCTCAGTTGGATATCTGTTAAATAGCCTTTACATGTAGAGAATTGAAAAACAGCTCATATAGATGAGTCTGTAAAATATCTGAAGACAAATGGGGAAAAGAAAAGCAAAGGTGAGTAACAATAATAAAATTGGGTATGAAAAACTGGATAGTGCTGTAGAGTTAGATGAGGACTTAAAAATAAGTGAGGAACATAAATAATTGAGAAGGCTTATTGTTGCAATTTGGGGAGTACTATTCTTTTTCTTTTTTATTAATATCTTCTTTTTTTACTTTTTTATTTATTACAGTTTACTCACTTTGTATCCCAGCTATAGCCTCCCTCCCTCCCTTTTCTCCTCTAATGCCCCTTTCCCAGTCCACTCATAGGGGAGGTCCTCCTTCCCTTCCCTCTGACCCTAGCCTATCAGGTCTCATCAGGACTGGCTGCATTTCCTCTTCTGTGGCCAGGTAGGGCGGCTCCCTACTCAGGGGGAGGTGATCAAAGAGCCAGCCACTGAGTTCATGTCAAAGACAGCCCTGTTCCCCTTGCTAAGGAACCCACTTGGAGACTGAGTTACCATGGGCTACATCTGTGCAGGGGTTCTAAGTTATCTCCATGCATGGCCCTTGATTGGAGTATCAGTCTCAGAAAAGACTCATGTGCCCAGATTTTTTGGTTCTGTTGCTCTCCTTGTAGAGCTCCTGTTCCCTCCAGGTCTTTCTATCTCCCCCTTCTTTCATAAGATTCCCTGCACTCTGCCCAAACTTTAGCTATGAGTTTCCACATCTGCTTTGATATCCTGTTGGGTAGAGTCTTTCAGAGGTCCTCTGTAGTAGACTCCTGTTCAGTTCCCTGTTTTCTCCCTCTTCCAATGTCTATCCCATTTGCCTGAGAATGTTATCCGTAATCAAAAAAAAAATTCTCTGTATGAAGAAAGAAATATTTTTCCTTCCAAAAGATAAAAAAAAAGTGTAAGTACAAGCACATTCTATGTCCCAGGATCATTAGGCTTTCAGTGTCATAGATTTTCAAAATCCATTTACTATACCCACATTTTCTAAGTGGTATGTTTGGTTTTATAGTGGGAAATGCTTTGGTTTAAAAAGATATGATCATTTTAAGTAAAATGCAATTCAAGCATCAGGTTTTAAGAGAATGAAACAATTTACAACTTGTATATACATAATATCCATTCTGTAAAAAAGAACAGAATACAACTTATAATTAATATCTACATTCTACTTCCCATCACCAGCTGAGATAGTTAATTTAATGTGTTAACTTGACCATACTAAGAGATGCTCAAATAGCTGGTAAAACATTTATGCTGAGTGCGTCTGTGACACAATCTTAATGTGGTGTCACTCATTTTTTGAGATTTTGGCATCAAGTATTAGACTGGATAATGAAGGTCTTCCTCACCTATGTGAATGAGTATCATCCAACTTGTTCTAGTTTCACTTCTGTGGCTGCAATAAAATACCCTGACACCCCCCCCCCCGCCAAAAAAAAAGCCTTAGGAGCAAAAGGTTTAGCTTATACTTCCAGGCTGCAGGCTGCAATGCATCATTTCAGGGACGACACAGCAGTAGAAGCTTGTGATAATTGGTCAGATCACATCAAAGCCAAGAGCAAGAGAAATAAATGTATCCATGCTAACCTGCTTGTTTGTAATCAGCTCAATTTCTCTGCTTTTATATATATCAGGACTCCTTGTATAAGGAATAGTGCCATCCATGGTGTGGCAGGTCTTCCCATGTCGATTAATTAATGCAATCATTGAGACTGTCTTTTCAGGTGATTCTAGGTTATGTCAAGTTAACTATCAAATCTAGCCATCATCCAACTTATTGGGAGCCTAAATAGTGCAAAAAGCTGGAAATGAAGTAATCAGTTCTTCTTCTGCTTCCCCTCTTTCCCCATTCCCATAAAGTTGGTATCCATGTGTCACTGCTCTTAGGCACATGGTACTTATGGCCCTCAGGCCTGCAGAGTCACTGACACCATCAGCCCCAAAGGTTCTCAGGCCTTTAGATTTGGATTGAAGGCAGGCTACTTAAGCCTCCCATTTCTACACAGCAGATCTCAGGACCTACCAGTTTCCATCATCAAGTGAACAAATCCCTCATAAGCTCTTCTCTAAAATTCGTTATGTACTATTGTTTCTGCTTCTCCGAAGAACCCTAACAAATCCACCGGCTGAGGAACATAGGTAAACTATCTCTTCTCTAAGCTTCCGTTTTGAATAGGTGAAATCAATGAGATGATTTTTAGCCATTTGCTTCACAGAATTATGAAAGAAGATAAACTGTATTTCCAACAATGAGAACACAATCTTAATGTGGTGTCACTCATTTTTTATAATGCACTATAAGTTTGCTTCAAATAAAAAATATAAATATGCGAAAATAGGACAGTAAAAGTCAACCATAAATATCACCATACTAAAAGACTCGTGTTAATATTTTAATACCTACATATATTTTATGGATATATAATTTAATTCTTCCCAGATGGCCAAACCATCCATCTTGTAATTTGTTTCTAGAAACACTAAACATGTTGCAAATGCCATTCTTGCTTCCTGTCTTGCTCTATTTTTTCTTTTTAATTTGTGAATTTTTTATTTTAAATAAAATCTTCTGATAGCTACTTATTCTTTAGTTATTTTAGTTCAAATGGTATGCCTTCCTGTCATATTTTTATATGTTCGGAGCACAAAGCTCAATAAATGTATTTTGATGTTTACTAAATCTTATTTATTATTATTATTATGAGCAGCAACAGGTGGGATTCAGTGGACAGCTTTCTGGAGTCAGTTGCCTCCTTCCACAGGGGAATTCGGGGAGCACAATCAAGTCATCAGGCATACCCAAGCAAGCTCTTTACTCACTGGGCCACCTTGCCACCTCTCAATAAATACATTATATAAGTTCAGAATTCACTGCTGCTTTGTACCTATTCAGTGTAATTTTTAATATGACCTATACTGACACCAGGTTACTTCAAACCTGCATAAAAACAGATGGAAACATAGGCAGAAGATCTGAAAGTAGATTTTCTCTAAAGGTCCCACTGGCTGTTGCCTTTTTTTATTTTATTTTTCCAGTGTATTTACTTTACATCTCTCTGGTGGCCCCTCCCTCCTCTCCTCCCAGTCCCACCCCTTCCTCTCCTTCTTCCCCCAGAGAGGGGAAGCCCCCAACCAGCCTTTTCAACCCTCCCCAGCACATCAAGTCACATCAGGACAGAGCATACCCTTATCTCCTGAGGCCAGGTAAGGCATCTCTACCAGGGAAAAGTGATCCAAAAGCAGAAAATAGAGTCCATGTTGGAAACAGAACCACCCCCTCCACTCGCCAGGTGACCACATGAAGACCAAGCCACCATTGGCCACGTATGTACAGGGACGCAGGTCCAGACCATGCAAGGTACTTAGCTGATGTCTCAGTCTCCGTAACTCCTGGTTCTGGGTTGGTTGTCTGTTGGTATCCTTGTGAGGTTCCTGTCCCCTCCAGGTCCTTCCATCTTTCCCCCAACACATCCACAGGATCCCTGGAGTTCTGCCCCATGCTTGGCTGCAAGTCCCAGCATCTGTCTCAATCTTCTGCTGTCTGGAGCCTCCCAGATAAACAGGCAAGTTATGCTCCTGTCTGCAAACAAAGCAGAGCATCATTAATAGCGTCAGGAGTGACACTCTACTGTAGGGTGAGTCTCAAGTTGGGCCAATTATTGGTTGGACATTCCCTTAATCTTTGTTCCCTCATTATCCCTGCACTTCTTGTAGGCAGGGCAATTTTGGACCAAAATTTTTGTCTGTGGGTTGCGGTTCCCCTCCTCCCACTAGTCCTAGTCCTGCCCGGCTAGGAGGCGATCATTTCAGTCTTCATGTCCCTCCCTACCCCGGTTAGGAGTCTCACTCTCACTCATATCCTCCCAGGAGCCTACCCTGTCGCAGGTCTGCAGTTGACTGATGCCTTCTTGATGATCTATTCTTCGGGTACATAAAGAAAGAAACCAAGATCCTATTGTAAGTTGAGAAAACACGGTTAAAATACACGACAGCACTCCCAATGGATTCCATTTCCACATCCCATAATCTTGAGACTAGCCTTGCAGGTTTCAAACAATAAATAAAAGGCAGCAGCGGAGTAGTGCTCTAAGAACGCCAGAGTTTACAGTTTCTGAGACATGGCAGTTTCTTTTACTTCTATCACCACTACCCTGGCCATGCCTGCTGGGGCTGTGAGGTCTGTAGTCAGACCCAATAGCCAGGCACATGAGTGACACCTTGATGGGTCTTCTAGAACAACTAACCCTTTGCTGCAATGCAGCTGCCTGAGAAACCCTGAGCAAAACCAGCAGTGGAATTTCACAGGCAACAAGAAGACTCATTATAGAAAGTAAGCTACCATTCGCTTGAAACACCTGATTTGGTGGCAGTTTCTTTTCCAACAATTGTAGAAGATACTAGACGCATCTGTATCACTAATTTATTTCACTTCCATCCTAACATGAAAAGTAGAAGACACCGTAGATCATGAAAATGTTCTCCCAGAGGAAAATAAAATATGTTTGAATGAGTATCAGGTTTGAGCTGCTCATAAAAACCAAGATTTGTTTGCTTCAGAAAAAGAGACTAACAAGATAGAGTCATATTTATTAATATAATATATATTAACCACAGTGAAAATGGTCGAAGGACAGGAGGCTTCATTTTGCCATGATGCCATGAACATCTGTGTCACCCATTACTGTATGTTGCTCACAACTACAGTTCACATTCCAAGCATGAGGCATCTCAGAGTTCCAAATACAGATGCTGTGAGGAGACAGGTTAGGAGATGTGAAGGCTTCCGTAGTACCAGAACAAATTTCAGAACAAAAGTTTAAAGAATTCAAGCATTCTAAATTCAAAACTGAACATCAAAGTTATAGTGGAGATGTATATATTTGCCAAGACATGAAAATATTACATTTTATTTAACTTTTGTAAGTTGATTTAAAATTTTAAAATATTTATACCTACCTAATATGAGTTTCCATTTTCTAGAATCCCATAAAAGGTAAACATGGTTTGTAACCTACTGACAAGGGGTTTATTGACACTAGGTATCATCAGATACACTTTTCTATCACACATTGACTTTTGATATTTTCATCATTTGAATTTCAATCCAACGTGTATGGACCAAACTCTTCCAATAGACAATTCCTCTGTAAATAGGTATTCAACATTTACCAAAAGACCTTTTTGTCTGAAAGTAAATATCTCCAGTATTTTTAATTTTGATATACAATGGAATGTTTTTGCAAAACATAATATAGCTTTAAGCAATTTTGTTGTTTTTTATATTCTTATTTCTAATTCCTTTTTAATAAGAAACGGAAATGTAGATGAGATTATAACTATTCTTTAGAGTTTTCTTGTGTATATGCTTTTGAGTTTTTCTTTTTAATAATGAGGCTGTGTTGCTATGCAATAAAATAAGTAAAATAAAAACCCTCAAACAGTATACAAAAGTATGAAAGTTTTCTCTGGGTAAGTCCCTCAACGATTAAAGTAGCAAAATTCACAGTAGGCAAAGGGTGGGTTCCAGGAATGTTGGATAAATCCAGGCAATAACGTGCAGATGATTATAGTTAAAGATAAGACAGCTGTAATCAAGAGAATCGACAGGGCTTCTGATTTAAACAGTTGGTAGGGAAGCACTGTCATTCGCTGGAGTGGGAAACATGGGGAGGGAAGCAACTGAGAAGACGGAGATAATAATTAAGAACGAAATTGCTGCATGTGGGGACCAGGTGAGGAGGCAGGTCCCATCACACCAGCACTCTTCTGTCAAGCAATTAAAGTCATGATCATGCCTGTTGTTAGAATATTGTCCCATTTGTTCCCTTTGAGCATGGCTATTTGGACCTAAAGCCATTCCTTGATTACATTGTGTCTGACATATTTTGTTAGTGAGGTACCCCTTATCTAATATCAAACAGGCTCAGAGGACCTGACCTAGAACCCCTGATGGAAACACCACTAGGAGTGAAAAGCGGGTCCCAGTCGGCCTAGCTGTAGTGCCTCCTCTTAATGGATAGCAATGTAATATTCATTAAAAAGAATCCAGACTTCAATCATTCTAATGATCACAAAACTTCTTTCATCAATGCATAATAGAACAAAAAGATTGATTTTCATAGGAATGACTTTCAACCTTTTTTTACTTCTATATAAAAAATAAATCTGCTCAGAATCATATAAAGTGCAAGATATTCAACTCTGCTTGGAAACAGAAAGTAAGTTTTTATACTATTTTCTTCCCTTCATTGCTGCAGTCAAGTTAAAATATTCCATTCTCTGATGAAATTTAGCAGCCTAAAATCACCTTCAATCGAAAAGCCCCTAACTTCTCAATAAAATGACATTTTAAATGGGCATTTGTTATGACTCACACATTATGTATCTTCTTTTCTTCTGGTGACGAATTGTAGTAGGAATAAGGATGAGATAGCCCTCAATATCATCTTTGCATTGCCTATTTGCATTCTCTAAAGGTTAGAAAATGACTACTTAACACTTTCTGAGTTTCAATAAAACCCACAAAATCTCATCAGAGTAAGACTCATCCACAAACATCTGCCTTGATGGGGCATTAAATGAATGTGAGTCCCAGATTGCCTGACCACTTTGGGTTGTATACACTTGCCTTGCACTGTGAAGATAGACTCTAGTTAAACCTGAAGGTGAGCCTGTTCACAAATATGGGAAAGTAGAGGTAGATTGGCCCACTAAAGTCACAGAGCCATACTTAATTAGGAGCAACACATTCTGACCCACAGTTATTGAACCAGGGATGAGGACATGACCAAGTCAATGAAACATGTGGGTGCTGAGGCTAATGTAGCTGAGAGGGAGTCACAGAGGCTCTCCCCTTTCACAAGTCATACAGGGATGAGTGATATGGGTTGGAATGTACAGTGCTAAAGTTTGGCATATCAGATGAATGGACAATTTAAAACACTGGTAATTAGAAATTAAAATACAGATATTTTCCAAAAGTAAACTTTCAAAGAAATAAAGAGGAATAAAATTCTTCAACTGGCTTAATCATGAAAGACATTTATTGATTCACTCAGCAAAAATCCAGTAGAGGACATTTCCAGGCACAGCTGGAGGCAAATGCCTAAAAGCCCGATTTCTCATTATTTTTCAGCTCTGTCTTTCCTGCTCATTGAATTACAACGAGACTTTACCTGTCAACCCCAGAAGTCTAGATCAACCTAGTTTTTATTGACAAATGCAGCAGAATGAAAAGAAGAGTGCAATTTCCCCCAAAGTCTTCATACACCACCATTGGCTATTGCTGACACCATCTGGGTCATGTGACTATCTTTCTGGTCCTGTCATTGCGCTGTTCTGATTGACTCAGGCTACAATACTCTTGCACAAACCTCACCTGCCAAGGGTCAAATGAGAATGAAGTTGGTTGGTTCCTGTGGGAAGAAATTATTGTTTACCAGGAGATCCTTGAGAGTTAAAACATCAGTGTCCACAGCGTCCATCAAGTAATAGCTGGGTCACAGGAACACTGATTTCTGGAGTGGAGTTTTTTTCACCACATTTTGCCTTGAAACTTAAAAATCTCCACACAAGCTTTAAAGAAAACAAGAGAGGATCAACAAGCAATTAGTGCAGGTCAGTGGAGCAAACAAATGATAGAGCTTTCCCCACTGTACTCACTGCCCAGCACAGTTTTGGGGGGCTTTTTCTGGGGGTGTTGGGAAGCAACACATGCACACACAGAGATACATACACACACATACACACACACACAGGTACACACTGAGGTTCCCGGTAAGGATAACTTGAAAGCGGCTGCATTACCCAAAGTCCACCCCAGCTAAAGAAATGGCTCATGAAAGTAGCAACCCTGTAGTTCTCTACACAACTTGAAGGCAGCTTGACAAGTCCAAAAATCTCTTCTCGGTAGCTGGGCTGGTCAGAGTCTCATACATCAGCAGTTTATGGCTTCTATAAAGCTAGAGAGGGTCCTTCAAGAACATTGCAAGTTTCACATCCGGTTAACACGTGTAGATGTGTGACCTTTGTTTACCTCCTGGGTATTGGGAGCTCTCCTCCTCCCTCCTGGAGATAATGTGCAGTTCTGAGGACACTGCTATAAAATACCTATTAGACCAGCACTCTGGTTTCCTTGCAGTCTCATTCACCACATTGCTGTTCCCTTAATCGGAAGCAGTACTGTAGTAGGGTTCCTCAAGAATCAAGGAAAGCGGAAACAGCTGCACAGGATGACCTGTGTCTTTAAGTAAACGGGGCATCTCTGCTTCAGTTTGTTTTTTTTTTCCTCCTCTCAAGTTAATATCCCACCCCATGGTTAAAAAAAAAAGTCAATCAAATTATATGTCACCATGCACAGGAGACAGAGAAACGAGTATCAGACAGAAAGCCCTGTTCCCTGTGCTTTCTAACAGAAGTTCTGCTAAGTCTACTGACATAATTAGCAGCTGTTTTCTCAGAAGCCTCAATATCGATCTCTTTGATCAGAATCCCACATTTTTACATACCTTGTGTTGGAAAGAGGAAGATCCTCTTACCCTTAAAGTAAAAACCTTCCTGTGTTCTACTGTCTATGTTCTACTTATACAAGGGAAGCCCAGTTGAAGTACTAAAAAGGGGACTGATGCCAAATAGGATGATAGGATCCATCCATGGCAAACTTCCTGGTGTTCTTTGTCTTCATTGCTTTTATAATTGCAGGCACTGCTTTCCACATCTTCTGTGGCTTCTATGGCTTATCCTGTAATAGGGGGAAAATCTGCTAAACTATTCTTATTGTGTGGGTATAGCACACAGCAAGGGCAAGATCAGTCTTTTCTTTCTGGTTCTGTAAATTCCTGGTAGGCCCCAGCTGGCACATGTACCTATTGTGGACCTTCAAACTAGCCAGAGTGGGACAAAAAAAAAAAAATCAAACACAAAGTGATCATTTCCATGGTGACAGTGGACATAGAGAAGAGATTGTTGTGGTAAATAAAAATGAGTATTGGACTATATAATGTTTATCATTAGCCCTACAAACACTGAGGCAGTATTATTTGGCCCACTAGCACAAATTTTAGACACAGATATCTGATAGATTTTATAATTGCCTTATTACCTTGGGGCAGGACAGATATTTCTTGCCGACTCTATTTCAATAACCTCACCATCAATCTCCCAGCCCCCATCCAATGCCATCTGCCTTAATCATTCCTGTCTGTACTAATTTCCATTCATAATCCCAAGATACGTGTTTGCATTCTTCATCTGGACATTTTCCCGCCATTATTGGAGTCCTTCCTCCAGGTCCATGTGGTTTCTTCCCCATGCTAACCCATCACGGCATCCTCCTTCCTCCTCTCTTCTCTTCCTTCTCTTTCCAGTGATTCTCCTGCTTTCTAAAGCCCCGGAACCTTAGCCAAGCCTCCCCCATTTTGCCCTGCCCAGGCACAGGCCATTTAATCAGCCAATCGGGTAGGTTTACACACAAGGATTGGTGTATCCAGGTGGTAACCAGATCTTGAGGGCCAGTAACCAGCTTCAATATACAGGCTTCAGACCAACCCCTAATAAGAGATGGTTCTGAAATAAGTGAGAGGTTGAACAACTGATTCAACAGGTTCCGAAACAGCAAGAAATTCTTATTGCGGCTTTCTAGGGCAAACTCTGAATCTCAAACTCAGGCTATAACAGTCTGGGTACTGATAGGCTACAATTCTACTTCTTTAACCAAAAAAGAACACTTCCTTTTAATATGAGAATGTGATTTATTTTTTATGTTATAAGCAAGGAATTAATCAAATAATCTTTGAAGATACTTCACAAGTTTTCTACCAGTAAAAACTCACGTGTATTACACATACATTATCAACATGCATGGAGGAAAGTTATATGCAATCACTTATAAATATAAAGTTTCAAGCTAGGCTTAACACTGAGGTCATCGTTTTCCACTCTTCTTTTGTTATTTTTATGAACCATATAAGTACTTAAATAAAAGACTAAAGTCCTTACAATGTAAGTAATAGAGTGTAAATATAAAATATATAACTTTACACAGGAAATTCAAAAATAAACGTACTTAGAAGTGACCAGCACTGGGTTTCTTTGGTGTCCAGATTTATTTTTTTAAATAAATTTATTTATTTCTTAATTTATTTATTTTTATATCAATCACAGGTTAGATACTTTGAATCCCAGGCATACCCCCCTCCCTCATTCCCACCTACCCTCCCACTCCTTCCCTCATCCCACTCCTACCCCCCATGCAAGTCCTGCAAAAGGGGAGGACCTCCTCGCCTTCTATCCAATCCCAGCTTATCCTGTTTCCTCAGGGCTGGCTGCAATCTCCTCCCCTGGGATCTGGCCAGTCTGTCACTCCCTGGCTTGTATGGGGGACGGTCAAAGAGTCAGCCATCAAGTTCATGACTGAAACAGTCCCTGTTTTCCTGAATAGGGTCTTCAGCCCTACACCGAGTTATCATGGGCCCCATCCGTGCGGGGGTTCCAGTCCACATCCACACATGGTCCTTGATTGTAGAAACCGTCTCATACAAGACCCCTGTGCCCTGCTCAGTTTGGTCTTTGTGGAGCTCTTGTTCTCCCCAAGTCTC
>JAQQSO010000584.1:0-98145 GCA_028658305.1 Pachyuromys duprasi
CCATGCACAGGCTCAGCAAGTAGGAAAGGATGTGTTAGTTACAGCCTAAGCCCTAGGGCACTTACTCTGCCAGCCAGGTTCCAGGCTGGTGATCCACAGGTGTGGCTTCTGAGCAGGCAGGTGTGAAACCAGAGTGAGGGGCTGTGGCTCTGTGATAGGCATGTGGGTGGGATGTGGGTAAGGAGGGTAGAGTCAGGGCCACTGTCCATGTGTTTTCATCTGGGATTTCAGAGGTGATGACAAGCCAAAGCCAGGCAGAGTGGAGACTGGGGCGACAGAACAGGCACAGGCCAGGAGAAAGGTGTAGAGAGAGCCTGGTTTTGAAGCTTCGGCAGAACGGCAGCTCCTGAAATGAAAGCTTGCTTCCTTCAGCTTTGGGTACTTGTGCCCCAGGATGATGCCTGGCCAGGTGCGACACTCCTGTTCCCCTGCCCCTCAGGTTGGAGGTGGCAAGCTCATACTTACATTCAGCATTGCAGCTACAGACCACACTTCCTGTGTTCTGTTTGAGGGTATTGTGGGCATTTCATGAGACTAGAGGTACCCGGGGAGAGGGAGGGTGTTGTTGAGAGAAGGGTTTGGAGAAGCTGAGTGTGTGGGGGCAGGGTATTCCCAGATAGCAAGTGTTACAGCCATGGTTCGAGGCAGCTCAGCTTCCCAGGGCTACAGCCCTCGCTTCCTCTTCGAAGTCTGCCTTGGGCTTTGCCAGGCAGAGGGTAGCCCTGTCCTTCAGTTCCAGTCTGACTCTCAGCCTTGGCTGAGCCTGAACACGCCCAGTTAGCATCCTGTAGAGAAGGGCCAGCTGTACCCAGCAGTTTATGTGGAACTGGGCTGGAAGCCCCTCCCTGAGTAACAGACTCCACCTTCCCCTTTTCTCTGGGTCTTCTCACACCTATGAGGCCAAGGATGCTTAGCAGGGCAGCAGATCTGGAAATGGAGATTTTGCTTAGGACCTGAGCCTGAGGCTGGCTGTACTCTAGCCTTTATCCCTGGCCAGGCAGGGCATCATGAATGCATCACGTCAGAAATATAGATGGACATGTTTTTGTCTTTCCAGTGTTAGAATTTATTAAGTATAAATTCACATGCTAAATAAGTTTCGTTGACTTCACTTTGCCAATTAATCCCAGTTTTGCTTGATAGCCAACTCTTGGCACCACAAGTTCTTTTATTTTAGTCTTTTGTTTTTAGTGTGTATCTGTGTGGGAGTATGTGCACATGAGTGTGGTTGCCAGTGGAGGCCAGAAGGCGGTGTTAGATTTCCAGGGGCTGGAGTTATAGGTGTTTATGAACACCCTGACTTGGGTGCTTGGGAATGAACTCGGTCCTCTGCAAGAACAACAGGCTCTCTTAACCTCTGAGCCATCTCTCCAGCCACTTTTATTCAAATCTTAGTTACAAAATACTAACAGGTCACACATTGCCCTTCACACAGTACTGTCTATATGTTCAAGTTCCAGGGTAGCTGAGAAAGGGCTGCAGCGGCTGCAGAGCCCAGAGAGGCTGGATAGAAGTTGGAGGAAGAGAGCTGATACAGGCACGGGGAAGAATGTAGGGAACCACAGACGAAGTCTTCTGAGTGACAAACACAGAGATGTCAGTTGCAGGTTTTGGTGGCAGGCCGTTTTCAGGGTCACTTTGGAAGTACAGTGAATTTAGAAGCAGAAGAATCTGTTTGAGCCTACAGCCTGGGGACAAAGCCAAGGGTTCTTTGCCATGACAGTGTTCATGGACCAGGCTGGTCGGTAGGCCTGCTACATTTCGGCCTTGGGTTGCCCCTTTGTAGTCCTAGGTGTTGGGGTTGTCACATCTGGTGTGACTTGATAGGCTGGAGTATTGTTTGAGCTAGGATCTGATTCTCCCAGTGGGCTGACAGATGATGGGGATTTGCTTGTGTAAATAGGATATGGAGTCATTCTTCCTGTTGCTTACACTCAGAATGGAATAACTCGAGCTAAGGATATTACTTTACACCATGGAATAGCTCAAGGTTAGGCACAGCGGCCATTCTATGCATGATAGTGACCCAGAGCGGGTTCAGATGTCCTTGACAGCTCCCCAGGTCCCTCCCCAAGGAAGCCCTCCCTGGTTGCCTCATGTAACCCCCTTCCTTCTGATCTCTGGCTCATTGATGAGCCTTCTGTACTAGTGGGGGGAGACTGACCACCTACTTCCTCCCAGGGACCCCAGCGGACAACCCGGAGGGGAGTTGATGCTCGGTGGCACTGACTCCAAGTTCTACAAGGGGGAGCTGTCCTACGTGAATGTCACTCGCAAGGCCTACTGGCAGGTGCACATGGAACAGTGAGTCGTGGGTGTTGCAGGGGGTGCTGGGAATACTGTGTAGGGGTGGCATACAGGAAGCCTGGGGCCCTACTCTGCCGCTTGAGTCTTCTGGACCATTCAGGGTCTTATATGAGTTGTTTGGTCCCGAGAAAAAAGAGGCAGGTGTCTCCAGGGCAGAATCTAGGCAAGCTGTCCTCATTTGTGATGGGGTGAGGTGACTGATACACTCTTGCCCCATAGGTTGGAGGTGGGCAGTGGCCTGACCCTGTGCAAGGGAGGCTGTGAGGCTATTGTGGACACAGGGACGTCCCTTGTGGTGGGGCCTGTGGATGAGGTGAAGGAGCTACAAAAGGCCATTGGAGCAGTGCCTCTAATCCAGGGCGAGGTAAGCCACAGGCCCGTGTGGGAGGGTCAGCAGTCAGAGAGGGTTCCCGAGACCATACCTTCAACACTGTGTTCTCCCTTGTGTCTCTTAGTATATGATCCCTTGCGAGAAGGTATCCAGTCTGCCTACCATCACCCTGAAGCTAGGAGGCAAAAACTATGATCTGCCCCCAGACAAGTATATACTCAAGGTGAGTGGGTGTGGGCAGTGGCAGTGAATCCGGGACGCCTTGGGTGAGGTGGATGCCTGTGATCACATGTGACCGTTCTGGCCTTGCAGGTGTCTCAAGGTGGAAAGACAATCTGCCTGAGTGGCTTCATGGGGATGGACATACCCCCTCCCAGTGGGCCGCTCTGGATCCTGGGCGATGTCTTCATTGGCTGCTACTACACTGTGTTTGACAGAGACAACAATAGGGTTGGCTTTGCCAAAGCTGCCACACTCTGAGTTGCTCCTTGCTGCCCATCACTGGGGAAATGGATCAGAGTCCAGTAGAGGAAGCCAGCCAGCCCCATCCCTCCACCTGCCCCCCACACACATTCACACTCACCTAGCATTGCTGGGCCCTTGGGAGGCCTGGCTTGAGCTGGTCCAGCTGTTCTGTTCTGTGGTTCCTGTCCCTGGGTTCAGATTGCCGCCCCCTGCCTGTCTGAAGGAGGCCAAGGCCCATCCAGTACAATAAGGCTGCTGTGAGAGGCTCCTACTGGGTTGGTAGCTGTCGAGATTGCTTGTCTTATCCTGCTGCCCTTAGCTGCGTGGGCAGCACTCCAGAGCAGGCCAGTTGGTCTTGGGATCCCTCCCAGAACCAGCCCTGACCCGAGCCCCTCACCCAGCCTGGGGATGGCACCAAGCTTTACTGCCACACTCTCTGACCTGGTAGAGGCCTGAAGACCGGCAGGAAGGAGCAAGAGGACAGAAGCTAAACTATGAACCTGGGGGTTTACCTGGGGCCTGACCCCACCTACCTGGGAAGGAATGCCTCAGCCTGGGGCAGAGGCAGGATGGCTGACTGGTTTTAGCTGGCCTCTGCTGCCCTCATTCTGGGCTAGGCAGCTGGGAGCCATAGTTGGTATACAAATACAGTTGTTTTGGGCCTCTTTCTCTGTGTTGGTGTGCTCTCTACTGCTTCCGAGTTGGGGCATGGGGATGGAATTAGCAAGACTGGTGAGACCCAGTACTTCTGAGGGAGGATTCAGGGACAGTCTGGCTGGGGGCAGGGTGGGGCTAGAGCTCAGGTTTGCTTTTCAGTGCCAGGCCAGCCCACAGGGGACTCCTGAGGCGCTGGCTTGCTGTCTGGCCTTGTGGGCAAGATGAGTCTGGGCTAGAACTGGCAGGTTCTTGGACCTCAGGCAGCAGTCAGCAACCGGATGTGGCCTTGGCTGGAGGCATGGGGCAGGCATTGAATTCTGGGATAGGGCTTGTACTGAATCATTTTCAGAGGTGACTAGGCCACCACCTGCTGTCCTTTGCCAGGGAAGCAGCCTGTCCCCGGAGGAAATGGAATGAGCCTCAGTGGGAATCTTGGACTTCATACATTCCTGTTACAACAGTCAGTCCTTTAAGCCTGGGTCAGAAAAGTCACCTGCTGGTGCTAAAGACCATGGGCAGCCTCCCTGCCTAGGCCTCTGTGCTGGGCCCTAAAAGCAGCTCTTTGCTTTTTGAGTCAAGCCAGTGCTGGAGCCTGCCTGGGGTGTTTGGGTTCAGAGGTTGTAAGTCCCTGGTCAGGGGCTACGGTTGTTTTACAAGCATTGATGTGAGGGTGAGGAAGAAAGGGAGTGAACAGGTTCAAGAACATGGAGGCAACCAGCAGGGTTTTAAATAGGGAGTAGGAGTCGGTGAGTCCTTACTGGTAGGGCAGGGATTCCTTTTGGAATCAGCTCTGGAGTCTTAGTGCCCCTTCCTCAACCCAGCAGGTACAGGATCTAGGGCAGTGTGACCTTTGTCATCTTTTGGGGTTGCGTTGGCACCTTTACTTGCTAAACAATGGTTATCATTGTCTTAGTTGGAGGGGGGGTGGTCCACAGCTATGTTCCAGAGCTGAGCCCTGTCAGGCTGTTTCTAGAGAATGTTCACCAAGAGTTGCCAGAATGCCAGTAAACATGTGCCCAGTGTTCTCTGTCTGAAATCCGAGCAGGGAGTCCTGCAGAGCCTGGCAGAGCTTCTGGAGGCAAGTATTATCAAAGGCTTTTGCACCAAAGCTGGAGACACAGCTCCTCCCTCCCCTGCGGGCCTGAGGCTGAGCTTCACTGCCAGGCCTGCATGGTGCTTCTGCTGCTGATGCAGCTACCACCCACCACCCAGGGATGTCCTGGGGAGGACCCTGGAATCTAGTTCAGGATTCACATCCATTCTCTTCTAGCCAAATGACCCTGTCAGCCTCCAGTCCCTGGACCCTTTCTGCAGGCAGGGGTAGAGGGGCTGGCTGTAAAACCCTGTACCCTAGCTTTGTCATGGTGGGTGTTTCTTCTCTCAGACCTCTGATCTGGGCATCAGTGGGGCAGGACCATACCCAAGGCTAGTCCTTCCCTCACCAGCTAAAAGTGAAAGGGTTGGGACATTGACTGCAGAGCTCTGAAGCTGGCTTGCGAAGAGTCAGCCTCCACCTTGCCAGTGACCTTGAGCAGACTCTGCCTTGAGGGCCAAAGGACCCTTCAGCATCCTGAAGTTTGAGACTCACAGACCGGATATGCTAAGGCAGCACCTGACCTAGGTTGTGTGGCATGGAGAGTGTCAAGGGTGCAGACAAGTAGAAGGAGCTTGCATGGTACACAGCCACAAACTGGCTGGGGAGAGACCTTCAATTCAGACCTCAGCAAGTCTGGTTGTCAGGTCGTTAGGATCCAAAAGAGTGGTAGAGTTGGGTGAGGGAGAATTGGCTTTCTGGCACAACCCATTTGCCCCCAGGCTCATTGGACTAACCAGGCTAGGCTCCATGAGGGAGTGCCCAGAAGAAAGCCAAGGAAAGGAGGGAGGGGTCCCTGTCTGCTTCGAAATTAATTCCACCCACTCAAGGAGGGTTTTATTTTTTTAATTTTTTTAATCTATACTTAAGATCTACCTCACACTGAAAATTCCTGACATGCAGAAATGAGCTGTTCCAGGGGTCAGCAGGGGTCGGAGGTGGGGTTTGGGCTGGAAAGGGAGGATCTTGGCATGGGGCAGGGCTTATCCAGGAGACAGGGCCTTGGAGAAGGATTCAGGGTTCAGAAAGCCAAAGTTTCAGGAGACCAGAAAGATGAAGGGTTCAGGCAACCCTAGAACACTCTAAAAAGGGTCCCAGAGAAGAGCTAGGGAAAAAGGGATCTGGAGAAGAGGGTGAAAATCGAGGCTCCTGTTCACAGATTGGGGAAATTCAGAACAGGATGAAGAGGACCTACTGAGAATCCCCACACACATTCACATGATGAGGTAGGGGTTCTGAGGGAGGAAGGACTGTTGGGGGGTTCTCCGTGGCGAAGGAAGCCCTCGGGACTTATCTGGAGCTGAGGATTCAGTTCAGGACAAATATCCAAGAGATTGAGAATGGGGGGGGGGGAGAGGGCATGGGGAGGATGGGAACTGCATGAGACTGAGCCTTAGAGGACAGTGTTGCTTAGGCCCAAGCAACATGTAGGGATAGAGCAATGTCAGAGCCCAGGATGGGCCAAGGATGGGGGTCAGAGGCTATGAGCTCCAAGGAGACCAGTGTGGGGTATCTGAGAGGGACCAGGATCCAGGGCTTTGGAATAGCAGGCCTGGCCTTGAAGGCAGAGGGAAGCTTGCTTTGCAGGGACAGGCCAGCCTGTTACAGGTCAGGTACTTCAAGCTTGGTAAACAGGATTAGAAGGAATGAGCCAGGCTTGGAGGGGTCAGGCTTGGGAGACAGAGACTCCGGCAGCACACAGAGGGATGCTCTTACGATTCTTGATGAAGGGTTTGGACTTGGTGGGCTTAGGAGAAAAAATTCTGGACGTTGATTCTGGGCACTTAGGGGACAGGATTGAACAAAGATGAGTGTTCCATTGGAGTTTGGTGCACTCTCATTCGGGTAGGAGCTGATCTGCAGCCTAGAGGCTTCAAGGGACCAGAGACTCCAAATGGAAGCTTAATTGGGGATGGGGACTGGACCAGCTCAGACAAGGCCTTCGATAGTGAGGATAGAGTCCCCCTGGGCAGGATCAAGGGGGGGAGGGTGTCTTGGGAAGCTGATGCCAGGACAGGGTCTCGTGGGAAAAGGGCAATGACTGCCGTGAGGACTGAGTGGCAGGTGGGACTCAACAGGGTAAGAGGAAGAGGTGAGGTAAAGGGGTTCTGAAGGCACAGTTCTTGGAACTAGTAAGGTTCCTTGGGAGAAACGCAGGGAGAGGGGATCAGGCCTGGGAACAAGCAGACAGACTTGCCAGACCCAAGGAAAGGACCCACCAGAGAATGTGAGGACAGGTGGGCTGGGGAAGCGGCTTAGTGGTTGGTGGATATAGGAGCCATACAGCTCATGGGTTTCAAGGGTCCCAGCCTCTCGCAGCTCGCGACTCCCCGGGGTCCTGCCTTCCGAGCTAGCGGGTCCCCTCCCTCCCTCCCTAGGGAGGTGGCGGAGGTGTCTGCGACGCGGCCGGGCCGCCGTGAGTCAGGCTCTGGCTGCAGCCGCGGCTGGCCTGGCGCTGCGGAGCGCGCGCGGGCAGCGGGGGAGGCAGCGGCGCCAGCACCGCTCGCTCCCCGCCCCCAAGGTTGGGCCGCTGGGACGCTCAGCGGACAGACAGCGGCCCGGGACAGCGGAAGGACGCGCGCACCGAGGCTCAGGGGTCTGACCCGCTTGCCGCCCAGTCGCCAGTAGGTAAGCGATCCCGGTGGCTGCTGCAGCCTTAGGTCAGACCAGGGACCACCCAGTCCCGCCGCAACCCCCTGCTATAGCCTCATGGGTGACGGGCGCGCCCGGTGGCGCAGGGCTCCAGCGCCACTTGGAAGTGTCCATTTCCCAGAGTCTCATTGTGGCACGGGGGTAGGGGGAAGGTGAGTGGCTCCTTGTGACAATGTGCGCTCTTAGAGTCCCTAGTTAGGCTCTTAGTCGGGTTTAGGAGGCGAAGAGCGAGAGTTTGTAGCTCTGCACCTGCGTGGATCTTCCCCGAGATGTGTCTATGAGGCGGTGTGTGTAGCGCTGCGCGTCTGGGTGAGCAGTTGTTTACCTGGCGCGTCTGGGTGCGCGGGTGTGCTGAGACTAGAGAGCTCGGCGGGTGATGGTGTGTATGTGGTGCTTCTTGGTGTGTATGCGCTTCGGCGAGCACTGTTCATCCTGCCAGTGACTAGAGCAGTGTCACTGTAGGTCTGACTGCCCAGAGTGTGTGGAGATGCAGGGGAGCTTTGCTTATCGCAACAGGGTGTCAGTCAGGGTGCTGAGGGGGTGCTGTTGTGTGTGTCAGTAGGCGCAGATGGCAAAGCGATGAAAAGCCCCGATGTGCTTGCCAAGGCTACTGAGAATGGCTTTGGTATTGGCTGTGGCCGGCTGGGTGGGGGAGGCAGGTGGCAGGCAGGCTGGCAGCTGGCAACCTCTCAGGGATTTCCATCTCCCATAGGCCATTTATGGGTTTGCAGGGAAGATGCTGCAAGGCTCCAGGGTAGGTGTTACTGGGCACTCAGAGCCCAGCTACTCCTCACTCTGTCCCTCCCTCCAGGCCCAGGGCCCCAGCCAGTGCCCAGCCCTGCTGGGAGCCCCGGCCAGCACCACGGACGGCACCCAGGAAGCCCGAGTCCCCCTGGACGGGGCCTTCTGGATTCCCAGGCCACCAGCAGGTTCACCCAAGGGCTGCTTCGCCTGTGTGTCCAAGCCTCCCGCCCTGCAGGCTGCAGCGGCCCCAGCTCCTGAGCCCTCAGCCTCGCCCCCCATGGCACCCACTCTGTTTCCTATGGAGTCCAAAAGCAGCAAGACTGACAGCGTCCGGGCATCCGGTGTCCCCCAGGCCTGCAAGCACTTAGCTGAGAAGAAGACCATGACCAACCCTACAACAGTCATTGAGGTCTACCCGGACACCACAGAAGTGAACGACTACTATCTGTGGTCCATCTTCAACTTCGTCTACCTCAACTTCTGCTGTCTGGGCTTCATTGCTCTGGCCTACTCCCTCAAAGTGAGCCTGGGCAGGGGGCGGCAGGGTTAAGGGGGCTAGCAGGATGGAATGTCACTTAGTGACGCCCAGGGCAGAGCATGCAAGCCCAGCCAGATCTCTTACGGATTCAACGAGGTAAGGCTGTTGGCCAGAGCTGGGCTGGCAGCAAAGGCCCATCCCTTCCCTTTCCTGAACTGAGAAAGCTTGACCCAGCTTGGGGAGTGGGGTAAGGTTGTCTTCTCTGTACAGCTAGCTTAGTTAAGTCGTTGGGAGTGGGCATTCAGAGCTCAAGGTCCTGTCCTCTGGTCAGGGGACATGAAAGTCAATGTGGCCAGTAGCCACACCTAAGTAAATGTGATGGAGACTGCATTGAGCTAGAGGTCTTGAGATTCTGTGCCTTCAGAAAGCAGAGGGGCGGTCTCAGAGCCCTCACAGAACCTCTTATCTTGGCCCCTATATGGGGGCTCCATTGCCAGGCATTTATGTCCACCCGGCCAGGCATGTGATGGAAAGCCAAAACCTGGTGACCAGATTGACCCAGGGGAGAAGTTGGAAAACTTATCCTATCCCTACCCACTCTTTACCCACAGTGGCTACAACTTCCAGGGTTAACTCCCCTTTGTACTGGGAGTCAGTGGCTGGGAACAGAGCAGAGTGGCCAGCCTTTGGACCCCTCACCCAAGCTTACCGCTACCCCTTCCCATAACAACTATGGGGCTGGGGGAAGCTGTGATGGATGGCTTCAGAGTGTCTCAGCCCTTGTGTCCCAGGTCAGGACTGAGCATCCTTGGACTGTTGGAGCGACACCAGCAGGGTTCGGGAATGGTGCCTGGGTGCCCTCCTCCCATCCTGCATCTCCGGAAGGAAAGGCTTGGCTCACAATTACACAGATCATCACTTCCCGAGCCCAGACTTGAATGGCCCAAGCCAGATGCAGTCCAGAGATTGCAGCTGCCCAGCAAAGAGGGGGTGCCAGGGGCTGGGAGAGCAGCAGGGTGCTACAGGGATTTAAAAGTAAGGACAAAACTCACCTGGGAGGAAGGATGCCCAGGCAGCTCAGCCCACCATTCATCTTGTAGACGTGAGCCCCATCTTGCCCTGCATCACATGCCAGGCCAACAGCTCTCTCCCCCTCTTCCTGACTCATGCTCAGCATTATCACACCATCATCATGCCTTCATCTCCAGGCCTGGTTCCTCACCTTCAGCTGTATCACATGGGAGTTGTGTCCATGAGTGGGCATTTCTTTGAGAGCATGTATGTATACATGTGTTCACATGCATGTAATTCACCACGTGTGTGGAGAGTATGAATGGGTGCATTTGCTCGTGTTGCATGGGTGGGTATGTTTATATGGAGTGTGGATACTTGAGTGTATATGTCTGAGTGCTATCATATGCATGTAATCATGTGCACACACGTGGGCATGTGTGTGAGCAAATGTATACGTGAGTGCAACTGTGTGTGAGTGTGCATGAACATAGATAGAAATGTACATGCATGTGAAAATTGCCAGCATAATTGCATGCCCACGTCCATTTAGACATGTATTGTGAGTGGACACATGCTTGAGTATGACCCATGCGTGCAAATATTAGTGAGTAAATATGTGTTTACATATAAGTGCATCACGGGTATGTGTGTGCAGGACTGTGCTGAGAGGTAATGTGAGAAGGAGACCTAAGGACTTGGGATGTCCTAAGGCCAGCTCAGCCCTGATCTCTGGGGCAATGCCAGGTAGAGGACACCATTGCCAGGTTGCTAGTGGAACATAGCCTCCCTTGGTGTCCTCTTTCCCTGCACTGTCTACAGCCTGAGGGTTTGGGCATGGCTGCCTGGGCTCTGGTCCGGGAGCTGTCCCTTCCTCCCCTGGCTCAGGATGTCTCTGGCTGACTGGGCAGGGTAGCCCATCTGGTGTGGGTTGTAGGTAGGTCAGGCATTTCTGGATGGTTATGAGTTTGCGCTGGGATGTGAAGTTGACCCTGTGGAGAGGAGAGGGGGCTTCCTCTCCCTCTCCCCCTTGTTTTGCTTCCTGAGATCTCCAGGAACAGTGGGCAGGCCTTGGGACTTCTTGGGAGGATGTGCAGGGTCAGCATAGAGCAGGCTAACTCCGACCCGTTGCCTGGAAATCAGTCTACCTGTGCATCTAGCTGCAGCCTCCTGACCACCTGCACCTGCCACTCCTGTAGCCCATCACAGGAATGCCCAAGGACAGTGGGTGGAACAGGGATCAGGAGGAGTTGGCAGGTTTTCCAGCCACCTTTCCTTGCTGAGCCCTTCCCTAATCTGTTCACAAATAGAGACAGTGCTGTTTAGGCCATCATGTGATCAGGTAGGCTGGTGTGAGATAATGACATTCTAGCCTGCCCTGTCTGCCCATCTCCCATCAGGCCACCATCCATTCCTCCAACCACATGGGCCAGGTCACTCCATGCAGGCTTCTCTGTATCTAGGGAAGAGCATGATCCAATAGATCAAGTCTCCATGCAGCCTCCACACACTGCATCGTAACTGCACAGCCCTGCTGTTACCTGCATACTGCCCAGGTTCCAGTGTTGACATTCCAGTCCCCTCATGGGCCCTCATCACCCTTTTGTGGGGAAAAACTGAGCTGTGTGCACACACTGGTTTGCAGGTACCCTCTCTTTTGTATGAAACCCGTGCCTCTCCTGCTCTAAGACCTTCCTTCCCTGGTCACATATGCCTGCCCAACCCTCAGAACCACACTTGTAGTGGCCAAAGCATAGTTACCACCATGAGGGAGGTCTGGGGATATTATTTGGCTGGACAGAGGAAGTCAATAGAGGAGATATATAGCCCACTGTCTCAAAAAAGAAAAACATCACACTGAGTTTGGGGCCATGTAAGGTTCAGGAGAAGGGCTTCTGGGAGGAGGTAGTATTTTCCTATGGGCCCTGAAGGCAAAGTTTTACCTGGGGAAAGGAGCGGACATGAAGCATGGACATCCTGTGTGGTGAGCAGGGTGGGAGGGTGATGAGGAGGGAGTGCGGTGTAGCCAGCACATGGCAGCTGCTTGATCTGAGCTCAGGGGGCTTGAAGACCTCCCCTGACAGGAAAGCCTGAAGGAATAGGTTAGGAGGGTAGAGTCTGGTTGTGTTTTGTAAGTATGCATCCTTCCTGAGAATCAATGTTACCAGCCCATCCATTCAACCAGCCATCTATCCTCCCAACCATCCATCTACCCATCCCCCTCTTCACTCAGCCACCCAACTACTCATACACTCACCCATCTACTAAGTCAGCTATTCACCCTCCCACTTATCCGTCTTCCACCCATCTATCTACCTATCCATCTACCCACACCACACCCATCCATTTATGCATTCATCTACTCGTGTACCATCCACCTATCCGCATCATACTTATGCACACCTAGCTATTCATTTATCTGTTTACCCAACCACCTGCCCACACAGTCACACATCCATCCACTCACTCACCCATCTATCCACACCACATCCATTACTCTATGCACTCATCTACCATCTATCCGCCCACCCAATCAGCATTCATCTGCCCATTCACTCATTTAACCCATCTACTCACCTACCCCGTTCATCTACCCACCCTTCTACCCATCTACACGCTCATCCACCCACACACCTGTCAACCCATCCATTGGCCCAACCATCCGCCCATCTACCATCCTTCTATCCATACCACACCCATCCTACTCTCCACTCATCTGCATGTCTACCTACTCTACTATTCACACACTCACCCTGCTTCACATTCACAACGGATTCTTCCACCTTTCCATATACTCACTCATCTACCTGCTCACCTACCCACCCATCCATGTGTGCAATCATCTAGCCATCCACTCACACTTACCTAGCATCGTGGCATTTCAGGCAACAACAGGTCACACACGCACAACTTCATCACCTGGTAGTGTCTGTTTGACTTGTGTACATACTCTGTGATGTTAACAGATTACGAGCCATCCGGATTTTCTCAGATACCCCTCATTAAGTATATATATCAACCCATCCTCCACTCTGTTCACTTCATCCAGACAGCACCAGCCTTCTGCCACCTGTGGACACATCATACGTCTGACTTTGTCTTCTACTGTCCCGCCCCATCCTTACCAACCTTGACAACTATCCACTGAACTATTTCTCCAGTGTCATTTTCTTGTAACACCCCCACTTCACCCACCAGCCCAGTCAGTATACTCACTGCCCCCCCATCTAGTCATGTTTTGCCACATCTTTCCTTCTTTCCACCATTCCTCCACACCAACTAGCCAGACATGCATTTGGTCACTCAGTTTTCCTCATTTGCATTCTTCCCTCTCCATCCATCCATCCTTCTATCCCTTTTTTCTATTTTCTACCCATGTACCCATTTGTCCACATGAATTTTCTCTCCTCTTGTGTAGTTCCCCCTTGAGCTTCACAGGCTGAACTTGTCCATCATTCATCCACCTGGCCATCCACCCATCCACCCACCCATCCATCCACCGGTCCATCCTCCCTATATCTATGGATTTCATTTATTCATCCCCCACCACTCACACACAAGAACTCCATGTTTTCATGAATTTATCCATACCCTCATCCATTTCCACACACCACGTGCCTTCCTTCCTACCCAGCCTTCCTCCTTGTCTCCCTTGCTTCTTCCACTCATCCCTGAATGTCATCTATCAACATATCAAGCACTCATCTCTTCTCAACATGCCCATCCACAAACATGTTCATCCTCTGACCCTCTGCAGATCTTGTTCTTCCTCTCTTCTCTCTTACCTTCTTCCCATTTCTAGTGATCTCCAGCCAGAAACTACTATCAATTTATCCATTTTCCTATCTCTCATCCCTTCCTCTATCCATCTCTTTCATTCTCTGTGCACAGCCACACAGCCCCATGTTCATGGTTCAGAGCATAACAGTACTCTCTAACTATGAGATCCTTCTTATAAGAGTAACTATACCCGTGCTTCATTCTCTTCCTGGAGCTACTCTACCCACCCTCACCAAAACGGGGCTAAGAGACATTGTTCTTTGTGATATGTCAGGACAGCAACGTACTGAAGTTGTTTCTTCTTATGACCGTTCCATCCACCCTCTCCTCATTCCAAACTCCATAACCTCTTCTTCTCCTTCCCTGTGTAGAATTTGGCACCTATCCATCAATACACAAACATTTGTCCTCTCTCCAGATTTATGTGCACCCAAATATCTTCTCTCCAATGTCTTCTTCCCTCCTGTCCCCCACCTTCTTCCCAATAATTTTCTGATCCGTATGTGGCTGTGAACACACTTGCCTGCTCTCACTTTGCCTTAGCCTAACTTAACACCTCACATTTCAGCCATGAATTTGTTTGCCATCTCCTGGGCTCCTTCAACGTTTCACCCTCTCTTAACTTTAGAGACTGACACACCTTAGATAAACGTGGTATGGTGGTGTGTACCTGAACTCCTAACGTTCGGGGGTCAGAGGCAGGAGGATTTAGAGTTCAAGGCCAGCCTCAGTTACATAGTAAGATGCTGGATTTTAAAAAGAGAAAATGAAGAAAAGGAAAGAAAGGGCCTGCAAGCATCAACACAAATTCTACTAGTGTTTTATCCAATAATCTACCTGCTTGCCTTCCCCTTTCCTTAGTTTGTCTCTCATCCACATGCTGCTCCTTGTGGTCTTCCACCCTCCCTCCTCCCACTGTCACCCCTCTCCTTCACATCTGCCTCTTCTACCCTCCAGTCACCCACACGCCTGCCTACCATGGACTTTCTTCCCCATCTTGCCTCCCCCTCCCCCTCTTCTGCCCATGGACCTGCCTCATGTCCACATGTTTTTTCATCTTCCTTCATTTCTGTGTCTGTATTGGGTGTGTTTATTCATGTTCATGTATGAGGTGTGCGTGTGTGCATATTTGTATGTATGCCAATCCACATGTGTGTAAGCAAGCATGAATGTGGAGGTCAGAAGTCAACCTTGAGTGTCATTCCTCTGGACCCATCCACTTTCATAAACACACACACACACACATACACACACACACTTTGGTGTGTGCATGAACACACATATTACCACATATTGTGTGCTGCTCAGAGGAACATTTGCAGGAGTTTATTCTCTCTGTTCACCACATGGATCCCAGGGACTGAACTCAGGTTGTTTGGCTTTATTCACTGAGCCTTCTCCTCAGAAGCCCAAGTTGTCTTTTGGAATAGGGCCTCTCACCGGGACCAGGGGCTCACCAGTTAAGTTAGACTGGCTAGCCATAAACCTTCAGAGATCCCTGTTTCTGCCTCCCTGGTGCTGAGGTTATAGGCATGTGCTGCTATGCCTGAGTTTTGGAAAACATATTTTTTAGGTTTACTGCTTTTGTTTTATGTGCATGCATGTTTTGCCTGCATGAATGGTTTTGTACTACATTTATGCCTGGTGCCCAAGGAGGTCAGAAAGAGGCCTTTGGGTACCCTGGAACTGGAGTTACAGATGGTTATGAACCACCCTTTAGGTCCTGGGAACTGAACCTGGGTCCTCCTCAAGAAGAGCAAGTGCTCTGAGTCACTCCTTCTGCCCCTCTCTGGCTTTTTGTTGTTGATGATAAACACAGGTTCCTCAGATCAGATGCAGGCCTTCATGATTGCTTGGCAAACAGTTTACACAAACTGAACCATCTCCCAGTCCCTATCTTACTTTACCTTGAAGCTTATGTTTGCCCTCCTCTTTCTCATCTTCTCTTTCGCCCTATGATGGAACCATGACTGCCGCTCATTAAACTTTCTACCCCAACATGTAGTCATGGATTCATCAGAATGCCCCAGCCTTCTCCCAATACCCTTCTCACTTCACATGCAGCAAATAACTGCCCAGCGTTTGGTGAGGGACCAGCCACACAGTCCCTCTGGAAGAGAACTCAAACCATCCTAAAACTCACTTATATGTCAGTGGTAATGTCAGCTGTGAAGACGGAGGAGAGTGGCTGGGAATGCTATTTCATACAAGGGCTCAGACAGAAGTCCATGTCGGTTTACTGCGTGTAAGCCCAAGGCAGTCCAGGCCATAGATATATGTATCTGAGGAAGCGTGTGCCACAGGATGAGGAGCATGCCTTGCAGAAGAAAAGGGACAGAGTTCCACGACCTGTGTGGCTGAAACAGGAGAGGGGACTAGGCATGCCTGAGACATAGCCTTGTTTTTCACAGTGAGGGTTTTGTCATCTACTGTGAGTGGGTCCACGTGGTGAAGTTTTCAGATTGGGGCAGACTAAGGATGCAGAGAGATGAGGCTGGGAACCCAAGTGGGAGGGGCTTCCCAGTGATACTGGCCTGCCCAAGGAGTTGTATGCAGGAGGCTGCCCCCCTAGTCACTTGTTTAGAATCCACAGGGGATTGTTTCTTCAGAAGCTAAGTTCGGAGGTGCCCAAGTCCTTGCTTAAAAGAGCCCAGTGTTTGTTTGGAGCCTACATACATACTCACGTGTTCTCAACATCATCGCTAGAGGACATAAAACATAACCTGACTAACAACAGTATAGTTGCTCTGCTCTACTGTATCGCTTAAGGAAGAACACCAAAGAAAAGGCCACACATGTTCAGCACAAATTCCACTTTGCTTCAAATATATTTTGATCGGAAGTTCACTTGAATCTCCAGACGAGGAGCTCCCAGGTCTGAGATCTGGACATATTCTGAAGGAAGGGTCAACAGGTTCAGGGTGAGGTAAAGTAGAGGAGGCTGGAGAGGCTTCGCAAGGACTGTTCCCACCCAAGCAGTCTCACATCTGCAGGCGCTATTCCCACCGGTGAGAGGCATCATGGGAGGAGCAGCCTTCATCCCTACTGTGAATCTGTCAATTCACACGCCCTTGAACTTCCACCATTCCCATCCCAATAAACTCCTACCCGGCTGCTCTTTTCCTTCTGGTTCCTTTAGAAGACATCAGCCACACCTATATCTACTCACTCACCATCTGATTCCCATCTCTGGTCACGGGGCACATATTGTCCTTTCTTTTCCTTTCCTCTGCTCCCTGCTCGCCTGTTAGTCCACTCCACTACTCTTTTCTACCCCCTTACTCACTGCCGACCTCATCCTCTCCTCTCCTCTGAGTCACCCATGTACCTTCAGCAAGACAAGAGCCATAAACTATCAAGTGATAGTGGGGCTCTTAGTGTCAATCTCCCATGATAAAACTGAATATTTTAATTAATGATAACAAAACCTTGTGAAGTAAGCACCATTGAAAAAACTGGGGAACCAGATGCAGTACCACAAGGCACTCCCTGGAGATCACCACCAGGGTATCACAACTCTTATTTCTTATTTGACTCTGGGCTTCCTCAGTCCCTCCGTCTACCCATCCTTTGCCTTCCTTCCCTGGATGATCTCCTCTTCTCTTGTCTTCCCTCTTTTTCCTCCTCCTCCTCCTCTTCTTTCTCCTTTCTCTCTCCCTCTCTCCCTTGCTCTTAACCCCAGCTGGCCTCAAACTTAACTACAAAGCCAAGGATGACCTTGAACTCCTGACCTTCCTGTTTCTACATGCTCTTCCTAAGTGCTGGCATTAATCTGTGGTGCTGAGGATCAAACCCATGGCTACATGCAACCCACCGCTGTACCTGTATGTTTCATCATACACTCTGAAACCCCTGCCCAGGTGCCTTCCAGCCTCTCTTCCTTCTGCTCTCACATATCCCTTAGGCTATCCCTCTAGCTACCCACTCTCTTTCCCATCCTCTATGTGTCCATGCCTGCTGGGTCATCTCTCCCCATCCGTGTTACCTGCTTTGGTTTGCATGTGTGAAGAGATTCCACACGATGCGACTTCCCCACAGTTCTGGCGACTGGGACTTTACAAGGCCTCAGTGTGATCAGGCTCTGGTCAGGTCTGCCCTCTTCTGGGCTGTAGGTTAGTCACACATCTGTGAGTCCACACATGGTGGAAGGGTTAAAGGTGTCTTGGGGCCTCTTCTCCACGGCAGCTGCCTCACCCTCAAAGGCCCCACCTCCTACCCTCTCTGGAGGTCAGAACCTTCATTGTCTGAATTGGTAGAGCACATACCCCCAGCACTTCCTGACCATTTGGTCACCATCAGCCTCCCTTTCCTTTCCCCTTTCCTGTTCCTTCAGCACCAGAGGCTGAGCTAGCATCCACTGGTTGTCCATCTAGGACCTGTCCTTCCTTCCTTCCTGTTATGAATTCACCCATCAGACCACGACCATTCAACGAAAGGCTGCTCATTCATCACCCCATCCATCTGCCTGTCTTGTCTAATGTCCTTTTCCTCTTCCCATACTTGCTTTGACTCACCCAACTTCCCACTAGTCTCCTCACTACCTGCCCTCCATCCTGTTTTTCCACAACAGACATTACCTGTCACTTCTTGGGCCCCACTGGGTACTCTATGTCTTTCCTGCTCTGGCTGCTTCTCCAGGGTTCTGCTCCAGCCTTGCCCTCCCCCTTGGCCCTCTCAGCTTTCCTGTCGCTTCTCTGACTGCTTTTCCAAGTCCTCTTCCTGCTCCCACGGGATTTCTTGGATCCCTCATCTTGGTGGACCCAGCTCGCCCGGTGCCTCACATGTCCTTGCACCCACCACACAGGTGGTCATGCCTTTCACACGCTCATCTCTGCCCCTCATCCCTGAACTTCACACTTGGCAGCATTGCTCCTGGTATCTAGCCATAAGTCAGGAAAACAGCCCTTGTCCATGTTCCTAGATTCCTGTCCTCATCTGATAAATTAGTCTCCCTTCTCCAGGCCAGACTCTGCCTCCTTCCTGTCTGATCTTAACCCTCAGCAAACAGCTCTGTTAGAGTCTGTCCAGCTTTCCCTTTCTTCTGGCTGTGTCCTTCTGAAGAGCCCACCATCTTCTTGACAGACAGCCTCCCACCAGGAGCACACCCCATCAGGACCAAACTTGTCACTGGTCTCGTGACAAGCATCCACTCAATGAAGTCTTTCTGGGATATCTCCTGAGACTGGGTGTTCTCCCAGGACACCATCGACCCCTGGCATCTTCAGCTAGCTCTTTAGCCTCCCTAGTCCATGTACCTGCCCCATGTCTTGTGACCCCTCGCCTGGTCTGTGAGCCATGAGGACAGGGGCTTTGTATTGGTCCTTGTTACATACAAGGGCACGGCTAAGTGCTGCACAGTTGCTGTCAGGGCAGGCATCAAGTAAAGACTAACTGATTGACTGGCTGATGGACTGATGAGTTTAAGGATCTGTACCTATCTCATCTGGCTACCTACCCCCACAACAAGCATCCACTCATATCCTCCTGTTATTTCCGTTTGACATATGTTCTGTGTACCCATCCCACTCACCCAGCTTATGACAAAATTCATCTTCCTGACTCTCCTGTTCATCTAACACACATCAACATACCAGTGGCCCCATTTGCTCTAGCTACATGTCTCTCTCTCACACACACACACATAAGTTCACTTACCCATCCACACTGTTCACTTGATAGTGACTTCTGTATTTATAGCTACCTTCTAGCCTCAAGAATTGTAAAGAAATAAATATCTATTTTATTTTTTAAAAAACTAAAATAGAGAAAAAGGGTGGGCCAAACTCTTCTGCGTACTCTCTGCTAGCCAGCATTATTCTAGGATCATCTCCCCCCCCACTCCCCATAGGAGCCTAAAGGCAAGTTGCTGTGCCAGAAACATGGGGTTAACCATGAGGCCTTTGCCAACACTGTGAGGTGGACATCTCACTGTATCCACACTGTGGACCATAGTTGGGATCACCAACAGGAACCACTGACTGTGTGAGCTTACTGCACAGACGCAAAAGCTCACTCCCAGAGTTTCGCTAGCACATCTGCATCCCCGGGGGAAGGGGCTTGCAAGAGGAAGTAGAACACCTGGTTTGTTAAAGAGAACACCTGGCTAATGATCACAGCCGGATAGTTGAACTAGATACAGAATTCTTGCTAGAGATCACATGCCTACACAAGCAGCAAGCATCAGTCAGGGAAAGGAGTTTGCATTACAGTTGAAAACGAGTGGGCTAATGCTTTATCAAATACTTCACTCAAATTGTGGGAGCTGAGGAAATGGGGAAACAACTCCTTCTTGGTGACAGAGAGGTTGGCTCCCTCCCACGTCACCAGAGGTCAGAGTCTCACGCCCACTTTTGCTTTCCTGACTCCTCTTCTTCCCACAGAAGCTCTCTGTCCAATTCATATATAGTACAACCCACGTTCCCAGAGTCACCCCCTGCCCTTTATTGGGTCCCTTCCTTCCTCCCACCCTTCCCCACTCCTGCCCCTCCTCCTGCCTGCTCCCTCTGCTCCACTGCTTGTACCCATTCCACACCTCCTCCTCCCTTCTTGTCCTTTCCTCCTCAGGACAATCCCTCCTCCTAGCAGGCTCCTGTTCTCCTGCTGTTCCCACCCATCCATCCTCCATCCCACCTCACTTCCTCCTCGGGTATCCACTTTCCTAACTGTCATCAGCCGGTCCAAATGCCTTTCTGTTCACCTTTCTTCTTTCAACCAAACCCAGTCCCCGAGCACAGCAATTCCCACCTTCCCTGTGCTCATCTTATATCCCCATCTCCTAGGCTCTGATTTCAGCTTGCGTCATGTTCAGCTGGCATTCACAGGCTTCTGCAGCAAAAGGGGGCCGTCCTAAGGCATGCTTGCCCTGACCAGGTAGCCTCTTAGAAGTGGCCCGCTCTGTCTCCATCTCCCGGGGATGCCTGTCCACTCAGCATTCTAGTTAAGGTCCAGCTAGGCGGAACTGACCGTCACACCTCCCACACCCACCGCCCCTGGTGTTATCGTCCTAGTCACTATGCGTCCGGTGTCTCCAGTTTTACACTGGATCACTTCAGACTCTTTGAGCCGTTTTACAAAATAAAACGGAAATTCCTGAGCATCCTTCCCCGGGTACCTGTGTTCCTTGTTCCCCATTTTCTTCTCTAACCAAACACTATTTACTTTACAAGCTGTGAGAGACGAGGGTCTCGTTGACTGTGTTCCCCAAACTGAAGGCAGGCACTTGCAGGAAAGAGGTCCCGAGGCTGCTCAGCTCTCACATCCCTGCTTCCCACCACCCCCACCTCCTGCCTCTCCTGCCCTCTGTCTCCACTGATGACCTCTGCCACCCTCTTCCCCTCCTTCGCTAGTCTCCATACCGTTCCTGTGTTTTCCTCTAACACCCGTCATCTGGTGGTCTCTGTCATGCCTCCTCCCCTGATTTCTGCCTCTCTTCCTCCTCATTGATGACCTTTGACCCTACTCCTCTGCTAACCTTCCTCCTTCCTCTGCTGGCCTCCATTCTGTCTCCTCTGCTGACCTCCCCCTCCTTCCTCTGCTGGCCTCCTCCTCCTGCTTCCTCCGACATCTTCCTCTTTTCTCCCCACCCCTGTACTGACCTATCACTTGCCAGCCTCCACTCCCCTGCCCCTTCTGACCTCTACCTCTCGTCCTCCTCCTTCTGCCTCCAGGTTAGGGACAAGAAGCTCCTGAATGACCTGAATGGGGCCGTGGAGGATGCCAAGACAGCACGGCTGTTTAACATCACCAGTTCGGCACTGGCAGCCTCCTGCATCATCCTCATCTTCATCTTCCTGCGGTACCCGCTCACTGACTACTGAGCCCAGCAGGCAGCGCTCTTGGAGACACAGCCCTGAGACTGATGGCCACGGAGATTCGGGATGCTGAGAACGTGAGGCGGGATGGGCTTCCACCAAGGCCCAGAGCCATGCATGGCAGCAAGGCCACCAGAAGCTGAGTGCCCGATGGAGTGGAGCACTCTCCCCAGCCATCCTATCTGCCGCCTGCCCCTGTCCTGCTGGCACTGGGTCTCTGGGCTTCCTCCCACAATGCTGCCTGGTTGCCAGTGGCTGCCCTCCCTGATCCATGCACCCTGCCCAGGCTCCTGGACCCCTCAGACCTGACACCCAGCAAGAAGGGCTTACATGGAAGCTCCCTGGATGGGGGCTGCCAGCACCTGGGTTCCCTTTTTCCTGACCCTCAACTTCCTCCAAGCTGTGACCCCTGCTCCAAGCTCTTGTATCTGTGAACTTTCATTAAAACATGTGCCCAGCTCAGCTTTATTTTCTGTCCATGTTCTGAGCAGAGCCTAGGCGTCACCTAGAGGTTTGGGGTGCTGCTTTGCAGTCCATGTCCTCAGCACCTGCGCACAGCTAATTCTGTAGGAGGCTTGCTCAGGAACAAAGAGGTCTTGTGATGGCCAGCTGCGTCGGATGGTGAAGTGAGGGGTGTTAGGTGGAAGCCACACACTGGGTCCAGAGTTAGGCACCCTGTGTGGGGCTGGAGCCCTGGTGGTCCCTGGGAATCTCACGGGGTGTTGATCAGTTTCTCATCTACTTAGGCCCTTGAAATGGGGAGAACTTTCCATTGTCAGCTGAAGGTCAATGCTAATAGGTCAAAATCAGCAGCAGCTGTGCTAGTCTAGGATGTGGCGTTGCCCCACGTACTGAGGCGGGGATAAGCTGGAAAATGGAAGGTAGGAACAGGAGAGTGGACAGAGTGGACAGCGCCCCCAACCCCGTGAGGACCTGTTTGGTCTTAGAAAAATGAGATAGTGTGGGGTTCAGGTAGGGGGCCCATGACATGCTCAGTGGTGTGGAGGAGTGGCTCCCTTTGTAATTTCTGATCGTGCTCTTGGCAGTATCAGGAGTGCCGGAGAGGACAAGGCAAGAAAAGAGGCTGTTGCCAGCAGTGGGCACAGAGTGTAGATGGAGGTCAGTGGAGGGCTGGGCAGATACGGAAGCTTGAGCTGGTTCTGACCAGATAGCTGGAGGGTTAGACAAGATTGTGGATGAGAGTGAGAGGTGAGGGCAGCCCAGGGTCACTGGGAGTTTAACGCCTCCTGAGCTACATGGCAAGAAAATTAAAAACAAACAACAGCAACAAAACTCAAAAATTAAAAGCAAACAAAAACCATAGCAAGACAAAGCAAGAGGCCTGGGGGTCGGGTGGAGTAAGGAGGAAAGGAGAGCAGGAGTTGAGGGCCACAGTTAGCTCTCTCTGCTCCCAGGCACACTGAGATGTAAACAAGCAGCCCACATCCCTCCGGCACAGACAGCCATGTCCTCTCTGCCCCGAAATACTGAACCAAAATATAGTTCTATGCTACAAGCACTCGAGCACAGAGACAAGAAAACTATTGCAGCTTTACACGGCAGAATAACAAAGACAAGAGGGAGAGAGACTTTAGCGCAGCCAGAGGTGAGGAGGGAATGCAAAAAAACGAAGCAAAACATTTTCAAAGCTGCAGGGGGGCTTTTCATAAAAAATAAAACCATAAAATAAAAAAGGTGGGCTACTTAGCACCGTTAGCAAATAATGTATTTCTTGGGGCTCTCCCTTAGGAGATAGGCCCCTGGGCTACAGTGTTCCCAGAATACCTTCTTTGGTAGGAGATGCTCACAGCTCTGCTTTTATCCGCTGCAATGTTCCTGTAGCCGCACGCCTACCCTGCTGCCTGGCATCTGTCTCTGCCAAGCTCATGGTGGTGTCTAATGGCGGCTTCAGCTTGCACCACGCTGTATGTTTGTCCCCTTTGGCAGAACACTGAAGAGACTTGACCACTTCCTTGATGGCCAATGCCTGGTGGGCGTGGCAGGCAGCTCCTCATATCTCCCTACCACCGCTGCTTCTCTCTGTCATATTAACAGAAGGCATCGGCGGCTGGAGAGGCGGCTCAGCAGTTAAGAATGTGTGCTGCTCTCCCAGAAGACCCAGGTTTGGTTCCCAGCACATACACATGGCATCTCACAAACATCTGTTACTCCAGTTGCAGGGGATCTGATGCTCTTGTATGCACATGGTGCATATACACTCACACAACAAAGACACATAACATAAATAAAGCAATAAATATTAAAAAAATAAAAAAAGACCTGAAGACATTGGGATGAAAAGCCAGCTTATATGACCATCAAAGTATCCATGAGTGACTCATGGTGTGCTGGTGGGGGAATCACACAAGCATTCATTTTCCAGACTTTTAAAATCACAGGTTTTACTCTATGTAGCTTCTGTCCAACGTGCATGTGTTTATACATACACGTTCATAGCGTGTTGTTCGTAAATGCCACAAATAGGAAACAACCAAAACAGCCACCAATATGTTTCCATGTTTATAAAAAAATATGAGCATGAACACATCTTGGTTTGAGTTTCTAGTAACCTTCCTTTAACGGAATCATCCTTAAGTCATTCAGAAGTGATTCCAGCACAGAGCAGGTGATGTTTTCTATTTTTAGAAAGAAAACTATACTTTAAAGGATACTTAACTTGTTGTGTCTAGATACAGGCTCTGTGAAAAGAAACAGGCACGGGTGGGTTTGGTAATTTTTATTATGAAACGAAACATCTACAAAGAGTGTGTAAAGAATCCCTGGAGGCAGGTACATAAAAGGAGAGGTTGCCAGGGACCCAGGTATAAGGGTTGGTGGCAGGGAGGCTGGCTGTTAAGGGACGTGTTCAAGTTTATGGGACTCAAGGATGGACACAAATGCCTGGAAGGCTGTGGGGATGAGGGGGAGACAATGTCTGCTGTTTTCTCTGCTGATGCCTACTTTCCCCTGCTGTCATGGAGGACAATGGGCCAGCCCTGGGACCCTAGCCCTCCCCCGGAAAGGGAGAAGAGGGGATAGGTTTTCACTCTCATTTGGTCTGCAGTCTGTCTTGTCTAGTGGTTGTAATGTTTATACCTGCTGCGACATCTTCTCTGTGGGAAGTGCCTTCCCGTGGTGACTTTCTCTATTACTGACAGTTTTAATTTGTCTGCCCTCGTCCTCTGCGATTTTTTCACATCTAGGTACACAGTTCAGCAGAGTGGAAACAAACCCACCTACTTTTCTTTGTCCCTTCCAACCCCGAGTGTCTTAAGGGTCTTCCTGGGGTGTCCCCCAGGCCTGCACCAGCCACGGGTCCCTCCGAGCTGCCTCCTGCTCTTCAGAGCTCTCCTGGCTTCTACTTTTCATTTGGCTTTTAGGATCCACCTGTCAAATAAAAAAAAAATCAACAAAAGTAAAAGCTTAGTGAGAATTTGGTTAAATCCATACATACACTGGGAGAGAATTTACATTCTTAGAGCAACATTGATCTTTTCAAATGCCTGAGTGTGCAGTAGGCTGCCTGTACTTAGATGCCTTTTAATTTCTGCCGAGAATGCTTTCTAGTTTTCTATACAGTCTTGGAGAGATTGTCAGGTTGATTTCTAGACATAGGGCTTTTATGTGGTTGTAAATGTCACAGCCTGAAATACTCTCCTCTCCAAGTGTATATAGCTGTTGTCACGGAATGTAACTGATCTCCAACGCACATGTGCAGAGTCAGCATCGTTCTTGGGGCATTTATTTCATATTGATTTCTTTGTGGCTGTGGAGCCTTATCTGCAAATGTTCCCAAAATATCTAATCTCATCAGTATATACTGTTTTTTTTGACTGTCTGCCTTTCCTAAGGCCTTGTTTACAGTGTGTCTTGGCAGTGGGGGAAAGCAGGCTTTCTTTGCATAATCCTCACAGGAAGAAAAAGTCCTTTAGGGCCATGTGACTTCCTATGATATTTATTCTAGCTATTTGTAGTTCTCTTGGATTTGCATAAAGGAGCTCTCGATTATTCATGATATGCTAATGAGGGCTTTCTTGCTAGACTGCAAAGATGATAGGACAGATTTTTGCATTTCACAAACACGTGTGTTAAAAAGTAATAAGCTTGGAGCTGGGGAGGCAGCTCTGTGGGTAAGGTGCCTGTCCTGTAAGCATGAGGGCCGGCACACATCTGTAACCAAGTGCTAGGGAGGGAATCCCAGGGGCTCACTGGCCAGCCTGCCAAACAGTATTGGTGAACTCCAGCTTCATCAAAACCCTGTCTCTAAAGATAAAGCATTGAGCGATTGAGGAAAACATCTGACATCAACCCCTGGTCTCCCCATGCACACTTACCCGTGTGCACACATCTATACATACATTCAAACATACACCCCACACACAAATAAGAAAAAAGAAATATAAAATAATAAAGTGCACACTTCTCCTGGGCACATATCACAGAGACATCGACATGGCAGTGTTCGTTGTAACATTGTTCAACAAGAGCTAAGTTACAGAACCGGCCAGGGCATCCACCAATGGGGAAACAGATAAAAGGAATGCAGTGCACACCCACGATGGCATTCTTTCCGGCCAGGCTGGAAAGCTGAAGAAGCTGGAGTCTGAAGTCAGCAGAGGACAGCAGCAGCAATGATATGTAATGATCCATCTCGGTTCTCAACCTGACTGCATCTGGGATCAGCCAAAACCCAAGCTGCTGGGTGTTCCTGGGAGAATTTTTCTTGTGCAGATTACCTGAAGTGGGAAGTCCCATCCTGAATCTGGGACACATTCTGAGGGCAGCTCATATAAAAGAACATGGAAGAAGAAAGCTTTTGCTCTTTGCCTGCTTGCCTCCACTCTTGCTGACAAGCTCATCCATCCTGTTGCTGCAGCATTTCTTCACTGACATTAGGACCTACATCTCTAGACTGATGATTAGCAGCTCTTTCAGACTCCCCTAGGCCTTCAGATTGGGACTACTGAGACATCCAGCCCAGTGGGTTCTCTGTCTCTCCAGTGTGAGACAGCCATTTCTGGACTACCTAGATTACACCCTGGAAGCCAATATAGTAAATCTCATATTATATTATATTATATTATATTATATTATATTATATTATATTATATTATATTATAATATTGACTTTGCTAGCTTCAGCTAGTCTGCACTGTATGAACACAATTTTAATCATGCTTTGTTCTTGTTTTTTAATATTTATCATGTATTTAGTGTGTGTATGTGTGTGTGGGTGTGTGTGCATGTGCACCATGCATAGGTCAGAAGACAGCCCCATGGTACTCAAATTTTCCCTTCTACCATGTAGGTTCCAGGGATCAAACTCAGGTCATCCAATTTGCCAGCAGATGCCTTTACCTGCTGAGCCATCTCTCTCATCCAAGCCTTTGTTTTATGTTGTTGAATATTAATATTTACTATTGAAATATTTTTTAGTTAAGCAGTGGTTAGTCCTAAACCAGCCATATACTCAAATCAACACATAGAAGCTGGGATTTATTTAATTAACCTGGAGCACAATGCTGGGCAATAGTTACTCCATCCTAAACCTCCAAGACTGCATAGTTTCCTACCATTTGAATTTCACCCATTACACTTGCTTTTAGTCACATCTTAGATCCCGTTCATCCCTCCACATGGTTCCAAGACCTCTCCTGCAGATCCTTCACTCCTCCCTCCTGCTTCCTCTCTTTCCCTTCTGGACCAGGATGTCCTACACTATCCCCTCCATTGCTCAGCACTGGGGCTGCTTGTTTAATTGACAATACAGAGAACAATGGTGGCATGTTTACACAAACTTGAAACAGGTGATGCTCAGAATAAGCATCACAATGCAATGTCCGGATTGAAACCAGATCTCGGGGTAGAGAAAACAGCATTTTAATGAACAAGGGTAAATTATATACATTCCAAAAGAACATTATACCAACAGTTTTATAGCTACATAAATATGTAAATGTATATATCTTTTAAAAGTTTACAGTATTTTTATTTCATGTGTCTGAGTATCTTGCTTGCACGTATGTATGTCTATGTACCATGTGCATGTGGTGGCGTCAGATCCCTTAGAACTGGACCTGGCAAACAAATTCGGGTTCTTTGCAAGAGTAACACATACTCTTAAGCATGAGCCAGCTCTCCAGCAATTTTTAAAATTAAAGTAAATTCAATATTATTGTGTGTATGGTATGAGCATGCCCACACATGTGTCATAGAACACACGTGAAGGTCATAGATTTTAGAGGGTTTTTTTTTTTCCCTTTCTATCCTGGAACCTAAGATTGAACTTAGATCATCAGGCTTGTGCAACAAGCACTTTTACCCACCTCGGCAGCCCAATTACGGTAAACTTGTATGGAATACGACAGCTTTGTGACCGTGTTTCTGCATCTTTTAATTTGATGACATGATTTCCCTCTCCCTTATTAAGTTAAGGTAGAAGTTAGAGAGATGCCTCAGTGGTTAAGAGCACTGGCTACTCTTGCAAAGGACTCAGGTTGGGATTCCCAGGAACTATGGCAGGCAGTTCACAACCCCTGTAACTCCAGCTTCTGGGGGTCTGGAGTCCTCCTCTGGTTTCCTGAGATGCTGTGCTCACGTGCACACACAGCGCCACTCTACCCAGAACTAAAAATCAAAACAAACCTGGAGCTGGCCAGGAAGCCCAGTAGTTAAGAGTTAAGAGCATCAGCTGCTTTAGCAGAGGATCCAGGTTTCTTTTACAGCTGAGCAGCTCACAACTGGGGGAATCTGAAGCCCTCTTCTGGCCTCTATAAGCAATAGAAGCATTCAAGCACATACACACAACATACAAAATAAAAATAAATCTTAAAAAAATAAAATTGTTAAAAAAAACAATTGCAAACTATTGTAATTGTATTACTAGTTGTTGCTTTTTTAACATTGAAACAACCTTTTGCGTCTGGGTCAAATTTAAAGCATTCTCTTTGTATCAGTATTTTTTTTTAAACACTGCTGTATTTGCTCTTCTTCAGGTAGGGAGGCATGTGATAGACTTGCAATGTTCTTCCCACTCCCTCAGGGACACGCCACTGGGAATGGGGTGTCTTTGTGCTGTTTGGAGCAGCAGATGATGTGACCACGTGCTCTGGGGTTTCTAAGTGGGAAGGAGTCATGCTTTGAATTTGTAATGTCCTTTGCAGGCTTCAATGTATAAACACTGGGTTCCCAGAGGCTCGTGCTGTCCTGGAAGGTCCTGGAGCCTTTAGGACACAGGGTTAGTCTAGACGGCAGACATAGTAGGTTTGCAGAAGTGAGCAAGGCTTAGGGGTCACAGGCTGGTTCCCCTTCCAGAAGGACCTCTCCACTTCCTGACCTACTGTGATACCGCCGGCTGTGCTGTAAGCCGCAGTTGCCCAGCCTTGCCCACATGGCACCATGAGGCAAAGTAAATCCCCCCTCCTCTTAGGTTTCTTTTTCTGGGGCATTTTGTCACAGCAATGAGCAAGGTAACTGACACAGAAGATTTTAACTTTGGTCTCGATTTCTTTAAGAGTTACTGTTCTTTTTGCTGTACTGTTTGCTATTGCGGTCTCTAGTATCTCAATGGATTATTTAGCTCTTTAATTCCCCCCACCTTTCTCTCTGTGTGTGTCTGGTCTTTCTGTCTTTCTGTCTTTCTGTCTGTCTGTCTGTCTGTCTGTCTCTGTGTGTCTCATCTCATCTCATGTAGCCCAGGCTGACCTTGAACTCTATGTAACCAGCTTTACTTTTGGCTTTAAAAATATTTTTGAGACAAGTGTTCACCATATAACACAGGCTGGCCTAGAATTTACCATCCTTCTGCCCCAGCCCCCTAAGAACTGGGATTACAGGTAGAGGGCAGCATGCTGGGCATCTTTTCTTATTTCGAGCACAGACACACATGGCGTCCTCTGTGACGTTTCTGTGGTTGAGACTTTGGACGGCCCTCAGTGGGCTTCTTTTCCTTCAGTACATGTGTCTACATCATGCATACAAATGTATATGTGTCCTAATGGGGTGTTCTTTAGGCTGGCTTACATCATAGTTAGCTGGATGGTCCAGTGACGGGATCCTCAGAGCAAAGGGACCAATGTTGCAGCCCCAGCCTGAGGCTCATGTCTAGAGGCTCCCTGGGCGGGGGGGGGAGGGGGGGACTCCTGTAAGCTCATGTAGAGAAGTGGAAGAATCAGGATTTTGAAGTCCATCGCAATGGAAGCAATCAGGTGAGCCGTGCTTGTGTGTGCCGCCTGGCTTCCTCTTCTCCCACTTTTATTATATCTGGGCACAGATGTTAAGAGGTGTTTCCCACATCGAGGATGGGCCTTTCCCCTTCATGACCTTCTTTCTGGCCTCTGGGCCAATGTCTTTGGAAACATCCTCACAGACCCGCCAGAAGGGAGCTTCACTGATTCCCGCAGACATCTCTCCATTCACTCAAGGTGACCAGGATAAACCACCAAGGCGCTTGGGAGACAAGCTCAAACTAAAGTGCTTTTTACCACTCAAGCATGAGGATCTGAGTTCAGATCCCCATGTAAAAAGGTGGGTGTGGTGACAGGCATTCCTGGGGGGTGGGGTAGGGACAGGAAGATCCCTGAAGCTAGTTAGCCAGCCAGGCAAGTTGAGTAAGCATGTTCCAAGTTCACTGAGTGACATTGTCTCAAAGAACAAGGTCCAGAATGGTTAAGGAAGACATCCAGTGTTGACCTCCAGCCTTCAAATGTATGCATGTATGGGCACAGGCAACACATACACACACATGCACGCACACCAATGCCAAGGAATTAAGTTTGGCATAATGGGCTTGTGACAAAAACATGGGTTTTTGCTTTTTTTTTTTTTAATATAATACCGAACTTTTCACTAGAGAGAGGATATTATAGAGTTTGGACTAGGCATCCCATTCAGTAACCCTCCCCCACCACCCACCAGGACCCTGTTCTGGGTTTGCACACACTAAGGGAGAAGGCCAGAGTTCATGCCGCTTTTCTGAAGACCAGGGGTGGGTGAGGCCCTGCTCCCAGCTTTAGCTCCTGTTTTCCCTTTGGGTGTCTCCTGTGCTATCGTTTTGTGGACTGAGTACCAGACAACAGGGACAGTGACAAATTGGTGGGAAACCATGGAGAAAAAGGTGACATTTTCGAGCGATCATGGTTCGTCCTTAACTCTTCATGTACTTCTGCAGCATTGGGTGTGACCCAACGTTTTCACTTGTTAAAATCACCTTGATGTCTTGGTTGAGGCAGAGCACACTATAATCTACACATCAAACTGACGGACATATTTTTTTCATTATAATCTACACATCAAACTGACGGACATATTTTGCCTCCTGGTGTTCAGCTCTGTCAGGCTTCTCAGGATACTTCCTGTTAAGCCATTTTTCTTCTTGATTCTTCTTTGGCCATTTCCACAGTTTTGACAAGCAGAGTTTTCATCATATGTGGTCAAAGTACTTTGACTTGTTGCTTTCATAAGTAAAAATAAAAAAAATATGCTCGAGAGCCTGCTTAGTGGGTCAGAACCTTCTAAGCAAGTAGCAGGTACTGATTCTGAGCCCCAGAACCCATAAAGAAGAAAAAGCCGAGGACAGTGGTGTGTTTGCAACCTCAAGACTGGGAGACTGAGACAGGCTTGTCCTTGGGGCTCTGCCTACTTGGTAAATTCCAGGCCAGTGAGAAAACTAAAAAAAAAAAAAAAAAATTGAAAAATTATGGCCAGTACCTGAGGAATGATACTCAGGTTTGACTCCTATAGACATATATACACACACATTCATGTGTACCCATGCTATAGGAACACATACCCAAGCAGATATATAACTATACATGCATGTATGTATGCTCACCCACCCATATATAAGCATGAATGTGTGCCTACCCTCACATGAACACACACACAAGCAAATACATATGTGTCAACATACCTAAACACACATACATAAGCACAGGTATGTGTCCACCCATATATGAACATATATACACACATGAACACGTGTGTGTGTCCCTGTGCACATAGGAACACATACACAAAATAGTTAAGTGTTAACAGTTTTGTATGTTTAGCCTGAGGTGTCAGTTAAAAACACTTCCCAGCAATGGTGTCACCTGCACAAAATCAAGCCAGCCAAAATCCCAGCACTAAGAATACTTTCACATTCCCTTGTGTGTTTCCCCACAGCATTTGCGGTATGTTCTAACCAGTGTGAATTTTCTAGTTTTTTTTTTTTTTCACGAAGTTGTAACATAATTGCAGTGTGTGTAGGAAATACCCACTGTTTGACTTTAGTCTTTTTAAATGTTACAGTGCATATTTTATTTCCAGTCTTTTTAGTTCATGTGTCAAATGTCCCAGGGCAGGGGAGTCCCCATGTTGGTGCTGGGTTCTTTGTATGTCTATCTGGTCGTCAGCACACTTCCTTCGTAGGCTGTGGGGCCAGGCCCTGGGGAAGACCCCAGCAGTTGACTTATGAGAGCTGAGAGAAGCACACAGTACTGACTGAGCCAGCCCCACCGCTCCTGGGAGCCATCTTCATACACAGCCAAGTCCACATTCACTCCTGCAGTTAGGAATATCTGTCTTCTCGTTTCTTATTTTCCCTTGACCATCTAGGAATTTACCAGCTGTCATTGATCTTGAAGTGCAGTCTTTGGGCTTAGTTGCTTTTGTCTGTTTTTCTGGTTTTTGTTTTGCAGGTTTTCACTCGGATCTTTCCTTCCGTTTTCTTTCCATGTAGCAGTCTCCTCAGGCTGAAACTGAGTCACATTCCCAGCATGATCTTTTCTGATGTAGGCACTGCCTGCTCTCCATTGAGAAAGCCCGGATCCTGTTCTCTGCCACTGGGGAGATGATTTCTAGTTTCCTTTCTTTCCCTTCTTTTTCTTTTTCCTTTCCTTTCCTTTCCTTTCCTTTCCTTTCCTTTCCTTTCCTTTCCTTTCCTTTCCTTTCCTTTCCTTTCCTTTCCTTTCCTTTCCTTTCCTTTCCTTTCCTTTCCTTTCCTTTCTTCTCCTGCACATGCACAGGCCTGGGTATACTGTATGGTGGATCTGTGGCTGACTTCTTAACTCTTGAAGGTATGAGACTGTTAGTGTACGACCCTACAGGTGGGTAATCCATCGGTCCACTCCCTGAAATAGGCTCTCACTTGGCTAGGGTCTAACTGTGTTTTTCAAATCTCTGTGCTGTCAAGTGATCCCTGCAAGGGGGTTGTAAGAGGTGATGTGGTGCCCTTGGGCAGGGCTCGGTACTCTGCATCCTTGGTAGACCTGCATCCCATAATTATAGATGGCTCAGGCCCAGCTCTCTTTTCCTTGATGTGAGGACCCAGAAGCGATGCCTCCACAGTGCCTTTTTTCCTTAGACTTCCCAGTCTCCATAGCTGTAAAGGCTAAACTTCCATTCTTCTTAAAGCATCCAGACTCAGCCATCCTGTCATAGCGGCAGAAACTCGACAGAAGCACTTCTGTCCATCACAGTCATCTTTTGGGTTTTCTCCAAGCCTGCCTTGTGTGGCAGAATTGGTGTCTGGGCCACTTCCCTGCCCTGCTTTGCACAACCGTCCCTCTGTCACCACTTCGAAGTCTAGACCACTGCTGCAACATGAGAAGTTTTAAAATCAGTCACTACCTCTTCCCCAACTCATTTCTTGTTTCAGAATTTCTTTGGATATTATCCTCCCTTCCCCCTTTCCATACACATTCCACTAATGCTGTGTCTGCCTCTGCATGGCACCCTGTGCCGCTATTAAACTCCAGTGAGTCTGAAACGGGGTTTGAGGGGCCTCCATTGTTGCTCCTCTGAGTCTCCAAATAAACCCACAGGGCAAGCTCTCTCCGCTCATGTATTCATTGATGTCTCCAGTCAGTAGCTTGTAATTTGTAGCAAACAAATTCCGAACATGTGCAGTTAGATTATTGCTAAGTCTTTGATTGATTTTTTTTTAAAAAATAGGTTTAATTTTTTTTTCTTCTGAGTAGCTTTGGGCTCACAACAACCTTGAATGGAACACACAGCCCCCAAATGCAGCTGCCTGCAGACACACTTGTCTGTATACTCACCCTGTGCACACACATTCTCCACTTGTCCCACCACTGCCTGACCTCCACCGTATCTTTTGAGGCAGAGTCTCTCACTGAAACTGGACCTTATTGACTTGGCAAGAACAACTGGTCAACCAGCTCTGGCCTCCATAACGCTGGATAAATGACACACATCATTATGGGTGGCTTTTTATGTGGGAGCTGAGGATCCAAACTCAGGTTCTCATGCTTGCAAGGCACGCACTTCACTAACTAAGCCAGCTTCTTTCCAGTCATTCTATGTTGTGGCAAAACTCACACACTATTTAACATCTTTCCTATTTTTCACTTACTTAATGTTTTTTTATTCAATCTTTGAATTTTTTTCGTACATATATACAAAGTAGCTGGACATGTCCACCTCCGCTCTCCCTCCCTACAACCTCCCATTTTCAAAAGAGCAGTTCTGACCACAAGAATAGTCACAGTGTCAAACAGCCAGCCTCATTATCTGCCACAGAACTTTCTCATCTTCTCATACTGAAGATCTGTTGGTATAAAACACTGATGCCCATCTCAGCTCCTGGTGCCCACCCTGCCCTACGGATACCATGACCAGGGGCTCTCACAGGAGTGGGATACCACAAGGAGTGTGTGTGTCCCCTTGTGAAAGCCTACCTCCTTTAGTACAGTGGCTTCAAGGTCCGTCTCCATTTCAGTATATGACAGAACCCCTTCCTTCTTGCGGCTGAATCCTACTATGTGCATGGCCACCCTGTTCATCCTGTCATTTGTTGAAGGACACTACCATCATTTTCGAGCAACACTGTGACAAACCACATTGTTGCTCACCCCACGGACTCTTCACTTTCAGTTCCTCTGGGTATAAACCTTGAAATGGGATTCCTGGATTACAGTGTACGTTAGTTCCTTTTCTTATAACTGTGACAAAAATCCTGACTAGAAGAAGCAACCTGAGGGAGGAAGGGTTTGGTTTGTTCTGGCTCACATGATGGCGGGGAACGCAAGGCACGGTAATGGGCCAAAGGGTAACAATACCCTGCAGCCATGAAGCAGAGGGTGACAGGAAATGCAGCTTAAAGGTCCACCCCCAGTGACAGACTTTCTCTAATAATATCCTGACTCCTGAAGGATCCACAATTTTTCAAAATAGCGCCACCAGCTGGGCAACTAGTATTCAAACACATGAGCCTATGAGGGACATTCCACACTCAAGTCAGAGTTGTGGTTTTGTTTACGTTTTTGAAGAACCCTATAAATCACTTCTTCCCTGTGGTGCTGGAGATGGAGCCAGAGCCTTGAGCATGCTGGGCAAGCATTCTACGACCGAGCTACATCCCCCAGCCCTAGCTCACTTCTTTCAATGGCTGCATCTTAATCCCCTGTCTGGATAGACCTGTTTGTCTACCCATCCCCATGCTGAAGGGCAAAATCTGGCTTGCTTCCAAATTTTAGCAATTATGGATGTTGCAAACACAAGGCTGTGTGTGGATGTGTTTACAAGTTACTGGGTGAACACAGCTGTGCGAGATGCTGTCAGACCATCTGCCGACTGCCCAGACTGGTTTGTATTCCCACCAGCTGCGGATGAGCGCTCCTGCTGCTCACGTCCATACCGGCCCGGTCCTCATGTTGTGACCCCAGCACTCTGCAGCGCACCTCGTTGTCATTGTAAGAAGCATTTCCTGAAAATGAATGATGCCATAAATATTTCAGAGGCCTATTTGTGTGGGAGCCATTCTTAATGTTTCTAGTAAGTTTAGTCTCTCGCTGTTCCTCACTATCATACTGAGTGCTAAAAAAAAAAAAAATTGTTTTTGTTGGTTGTCTCATGCCTTGCGACCTTGATTTCACTTAATTGTTCTAATAGTTTTGGTAGAATGATGTGAATTTTTTTTATCATACTTATTAGGACATCTGAAGGCTAGAGAGACAGCCCAGCAGCTAAGAGCATTCATTGCTCTTGCATAAGTACCCCCAAACCATATAATGGCTCACAACTATCTGTAACTCTAGTTCCAGAAATTCTGATGCCACTCTCCTGGCCTTTGGAGGCACTTGAATTCACAAAGGCATACACAGTACCCATAAAAATATTTAAACAAATATATAAATTCAACACCCATGGACCAGAATGTTTCCACTTCCCTTCTATACCTGTGTGATAGGGTCTTTTCCTGTAGCTGGAGATTACCAGCCGGCAAGCCGTGGGTATCCCCTAACTCTACCCCTCCATCAGCACGGGAACTGCAGGCATGTGGCACCCTGCCCTGCCTTTACATGAGTGCTGAGAATGGAACTTCGATCCTCACGCTTGCATGGAAGGTCCTTTCCCCACAGAGCTGTCCCTCTGGCCTTCCTTCTGCATCTCTGCACTCCCAGGTGTCCTGATTGAGCAAGCTATGTCAATCACGGTCATGTCAGCGGTGAGAGCGGACTTTCCTGTTCTATTCCCGACTTCAGGGTAAACGCTCCCCCCCCCCTTTTAATCACTAAGCTAACTGCTTCTGTGAACTTGTGGTTGCTCCAGGCCTGTGTTGAAGGAACTCTGCCCCTTGCCTTTGTGAACGATGCTGAGGTCTGTCGGGTGGGCTCTGCCCCACACCCAGCCTCTGAGTCTCTTCCCATGGCCAATTATGGTAACATCCATCATTTTCCCAGCTTTGAATTTCTGGAACAATCACACTTGGATGCGATGCGGCAGTGTGGGGGCACTCCGCAGGCGTCTGTCTTCATAGTCACATGTCCACATGTCTAAACCTGCTTGGTCTGGCTTAGGTCCTGATTATGCTCCTCACTTAAAAAAAAAAAAAAGAAGAAGAATTTAAAAGTGGCCCTTCCTCTTCTATTTTTGGGAAAAAAAATGATGTGAAACGTGTGTTATTACTTCAACAGCTCTATGTACTTCACTAGTGAAAACAGTCGGACTTTGAGGGTTCTCTTCTGCATTTGCTTTTCCTTAAGTTTTAAAGCAGAAGATGGCTCAGCCCATCTATTTTATCCTGGTGGCTCAGGTCACTACAGAACTTGGCTCATTTCATCTTCATGGGGGAAATCTGTCTTTATGGTGTGTGGTGTCACGGTTACAAAGTTCACGGTTTCCACTGTGGATGAGAAGGGGAGGAACGTCTCCTGAACCTGGCTTATCTCACCCAACAGTGTCCTCCCGCTCCTTCCATTTTGCTGCCAACAACAGGATTTCGTTCCTTTTCATGACTGAGTAGTACTCCCGTATGTGTCCCTACCTTTTCTTCATCCATCCATTGGTGGGCTCCTGGGCCAGTCTACATCTTGGGTTTTGCAAACAGAACTGCAGACAGCACATACCTGCAGGTATCTCTTTTTTAATATGGATTTCATTTTCAGAAGTAGAACAGACGGATCAGTAAACAGGTTTAGTTTTAATTTTGTGGGAAGTTTCCATGCTGTTCTCCGTAAGGGCCAGACTAATTTGTGTTCTCACCGACAATGTACAGACATCTTCTTTTTTTCCACAATTACCAGAACCTTTTTTTTTTTAATTTTTACTTTGATATAGTTTCTTACCCATTAGCCCAGCTGGCCTCAGACTTAAGGCAATCCTCCTGCCTCAGCCTACCAAGTGCTAGTATTATAAAGTGTGTGAGCCATGTTGACCACATGCCTGGCTTCCTTGTTTTAATTAACCATTCTAACAGGATGAAACGGCATCTCCTTGTAGGCTGGTTTGTTTCCCAACAGTGCTGGGTATGGATCCTAGAGTCCTGAGCAGGGTAGGTGAGCTCTACCACCACGTTACACCTAAACCCTAGGTCATTTTGACTGATATGTTCTGTATTTGTGGCCACATGTCCTCCTTAGTCTGAGAAGTCCTGTTTTGGGTTGGGTCACTTGATTTGGGGTTGTTTTACTGTGTGTCTTGTATACCCTAGATGTTAGCCCCCTGCAGCTGGCGAATCCTCTTCCCACCCTGCAGGATGGTCTTTTTGCTCTTTTGATTGGTTCTTGAGAGGGGCAGAGGCTTTATTTATTGTTTTAAAATTGTGTATGCATGCTAGTGTGTGCGCCGTGTGTGTAGTACCTGCAGAGGCCATAAGTGGGAGTTTCACACCATTATAAACCACACCACCCAACATGAATACTAGAAAGCATACTTGACCTCTCTGTTAGAGTGGCCCTGTGCCCTTCACCTCTGATCATTCATCCGCCCTCAGATGGACACTTCAAAAACTTGATTAAATCCTGCTTTTCTGTCCAAAGGTCTGAAGTGATTCCTTTTTCATTCCTAATATTGATCATGTGTGTCTCCTTTCTCTTATCTGGAACACCGCTGTTGCTGGGATTGTATAAAATATCTTGATCTTTTAGAAGGATCACCTTCACACTCTTCCTTGCACATGCTTTTCTGGGATTATGGGAGATGTAGTCCCCTTTCACTGGTTAATTAGAATCAGCATAGTCCTGCCTTTAGGAAACAAGGAAACCTCACTGGACAGAGGCCTACCTCAGGTCCCCTCTGTGCTTGTTTCTTGGTTTTGTGCACACACAGAGTCCTCAGAACGCCCAGCTTTCACAGTGATAGGCACAAAGAGAGTGGCTGATCTCTAGGACTGGGAATGTTGCTCAGTAGAGTGCTTGCTTAGAATGGGTGACGCTGTGAGTTTGATCCTCAGCACACAACAAGTGAGCTTGTTATGATGGCACATACTTAAAATCACAGAACTTGGGAGGCTGGAGGATCTTCTCAGCCATATAGGAGTTTGAGGATTTGAGGGTATCCTGGGATACATGATTCTGCCTACCACAACTAGAAGGCACCTTCCACTCTGACCAAGGTACCATGGAGCCAAGGAAGTTGGAACCCACGGTCAAAGCCAGGGAAGTTTCTCAGTGGTTAGAGCACTTGCTGTTCTTGAAGAATTCCATTCCTAGCACCCACATGGCAGTTCACAACCACACGTAACTTGAGTCCCAGGGGATCTGATGCCTTCTTGTGACATCACTGAGCATCCACATACTCATGGGATACACTCACACACACACAAATAAAAAGAAAATAAATCTTTTTTTTTTTTTCATCACGGAGAGGTCAGTTGAGGCCCTCTCCCATGCATCTCTACTGTCCCTAGCTTTGACTCAAGCTGCTTTTTCCCCCAGGGTCTAGGTGTATGTGTGTCTGGAGCTGCTGGAGCTCAGACTCTTAGGACTCTGTGACCCTGCCTAGAATTTTTCTGTGCCTCCTGTAGGCAGCTCTGGGCATAGGTGGGATTTTGGGGTGGCGAAGTGAACACAGCCCCGAGCCTCACATTCATGAGCATATGGCCCTGGCCTCCCAGCTCAGAACGATGTCCTTCCTCAGTGTCTTCTCTTATAGTAGCAGCTGTCCTGGACCCATCCTTTCCCTGAAGCATTGTCCTCTCCCATGCAGGAGTCCCGCCTCTGACTACTCACATTGCAGGCCTCAGACTCCTCTTCTGAACCCCTGGAGGAGTTCTCTGTTCCCATAATGCACTGCTAGATGATCGCAGAAGGAGGAGGAGGAAAAGCTGAACCACTGGAGACAGCATGGCTGAGTCCTGCTGAGCTAGGGAGCCCCCCCCACCCCCACCCCCACCCCCCGACAGGCAGGTAAAAAGTAGCACTTGCAAGGAGCAGTAACAGCAAAGTCTACACTTTCAACCATTTTTGTTTTGTTTTGTTTTGAGATGGCCCCTTGTGTAGCCCAGGCTGGCCGTGAACTGGCTATGTAGGCAGGATGGCCCAATCCTGCTGCCTCCACTTCCTAAGTGCTGGGATTACAGGTGTGCATATCTTATTTCTGTAATGCTGGGGATTGAACTCAGGGCTTCCTGCATACAAGGCCCCAGCCCTGCAAAACCAGTACTTGATGGGGGAGCTCAAGGTCACGCCTGTGTGAAGATGGTGAGGACAGAGGCGTTCTGGGGGAGCTGAAATGTTCTCGATCTTGGTCTAGGAGGCTGCTCAGCTTATGAAAACTCAATTCGATCCAAGTGAAGATGTTTCTGCCTTGCAGTGTTAGGCCAATGCAGTATGGCCACAGTGCAACAAGGATGGTGTCTTGGGGGTCCTGGGTGACAGCAGAGGGGTCAGCTTCCAGTTAGTTTGTTTGTCCTATGGCAATCATCCTCATTTCTTGTGAGCTCTGCTCAGGTTGGAAAAGGAATGGAAAAGTCCATTTTATCCCACAGTTGCAGCCGGTAAAGGATCTAACGCCAGTTGAGTGGATCAGCAGGAGCCCGGCTTGGGGGCCTTACAGATCTCCACCCTAGGTGGGGGTTGGGGGTAGGGGGGGAGGGCAGAGAACAGAACCTGGCGAATAGGAAATGGACTGACTCACGCATAGCCTGGTTCCCGGCCTCTGTCCTCTATGCTGCTGGCCAGATGATTCGAAGGTAAAGGTGAAGGGAGGGCCTTTGGTCTCTGTTCTATAGTGGCCATGAAGGCACCCAGGAAACTGCGCCCGCCAGAAATCACACTGTGAGTCCCAGAATGCATCTGGCCAGTTTACACTAACATCTGCCACAGTCTCCACACAGCTGCAGCCACAGCCTCCAGAAGAGCCACGGCAGCTCACAGTTCCGGTAGTCAGCTGAGGATGGAGTAGGTCAGAGGGGCAGGGAGGGAGAAAGAGAAGTGTGCAGGTATGAAACCTCCTTCATATCCTGACCCAGGGTCAGGTTGGAGGTTGGCACATAGCCACTTCCTGGTTCCTGTTTGTGCCATTTCCCCAGAGAAATTCTGTTTGTTTTGTGTTGAGATAACCACACTCGGGTGACAATTTCCTCTCATTGGCTTATGATTTTTCTCGCAGGCTCTTGAAGCAGTAGCGAAGTCCCTATCATTTCTAGGTGGGGTGAAATGCATGAAACCGCTCCGTCACCTCCACCCATTGCCTGCCTGGGCTGTCGCAGCAAATCACCAGTTGGGTGGCTTAAAAATCCCTGGTATCAGGGAGATAGCGAAGCGCCTGCTGAGCAAGCAGGAGAGTCTGAGCTCATATCCCCATCACTCAGGTGAATGCTAAATGTGTTAAATGTGCCAGTGGGCACCTGTAATCCCAATGCTGGGGTAATGCGGACAGCATGATTCTGGGAGCTCACTCAGCAGCCAGATAAGAGAGAAACCGGAGAGTTTCCGATTCAACAGGAGACTCTGTCTCAAAAAAAAAAAAAAAAAAAAAAAAGCAGGTTGGTTGGAGAGAGACACCAGCATTCATTTCTGGACTCCCACACATGTGTACCTCCCCCCCCCAACACACACACACAAATGTACACACACACACACACATACATAGAGGATCAGGTATCTGCTACCATCCAGTTCTGGAGGATGGAAGGCCAGGATCAAGTGCCACGGAGTCACGTTTCCCTAAAAGAGAATCCTGCCTGCCTATTCCAGTTTCTGGCAATTGCTAGGTACACTGTTGTGTTCAAGTGTTGCCAGTCTCTGTGACCCTCCTCGCATGGCCCTGTCTGCTGGGTTTATGTCCCTGATGTCTTTCACAGGTCCAGGACTCAGGATCAGCTCAGGGCTCAGAAATAGGGCAAGACTCAAAATCTGGGCACCACTGGGGATCAGAACAAGACTTGAGATTGGGTAAAGGGTTAGGATCAGGGCAGGAATCAGGATTAGGACAGCATATGGGATCAGAAGGGGACTCAGGATCAGGGCAGGAATCAGGGCCATAGCAGGACTCAGGACGAGTGCATCATTGGGGGTCAGAGTAGAGATCAACACCGGGGCAGGAATCTGAACTTCTCAGATCCTGTGGCATCCTGGTTGGATGGTGAAGGATGCCAGCAGCTTAAGGACTTGGGTCCTGCAGAATTGACGCTCCAGTATTGGCTGACTCAGATGTGGAAGGCCTGTTCCCATCCTGTACCCAGGACAGTGGTCCCTGGAAAAGAAGCAGCATATGGTCCATCCAAGTGAGCACTGGAAAGAGCCAAAGTACATGTGTGCCTATATATGTAGAGTTTCACCAGAAGCCAGGGTCGAGGAGGCCCTGTCAGTGTGTCCTTAGGGTCCTGCAGTAGCCAGAGGATAGGCCCAGATAGGTATATACTAAAAACCTAGTGGTATAGTTGATGTGGTCTCAAGACACAGAACCTAGAGCAAAATGAAAGCATAACATCTAGAAGGGACTCAGATGTTCACTGGGTGAGTGGCTGGGCCAGAGTCTAGTCTCCCACAGAATCAACACTCTTCACCCTAGGTACATGGCTTCCAATTGTCACAGGAAGTCTCTGGCTCTCCATCTTGTCTGTCTTAAAAAGCCAGTTTGATGAGGGAGCTTTGGAAGTCAGAGGGCATGATGATTAAATTGCCAGCTCTCTCTGAGGGCTAGTTTTCCCTCCCCGTGTTGTCTCGGATTCCTGAACCTGGGTCACCACCATCTGCTGCCTTCTCTTTCCTAGGCTCAGTCTGTCCCTCCCGTGGGCCTGCAGAAGACGCTTCTGGAAGGGCTCCTCAAAGAAACTATTTAGACAAGAGCTCTGCTGAGCAGTGCACGGGCGCCCCCTGGTGGCTCTGTGCTCTGAGCAGAGCATGGTCCTGGTAGGACAGTCTCTCTGGCTTTGCATCGAGGCAGGGACCACCGGGTTCTAGGCAGTGAGAGCTTAAAACTGCCCCCCCCCATTGGGCATTGGATGCCTGGAGGGTGTAGATTAGGCTGGTGTGTGGACTCCCACTGGTTCATTTGTGAGCCTGGTTGCTACGTGTTGTAGTCTCCTACTCTTCCCCCTGATCCATCTCCTACCTAAAGAATCCCTGAGCAGATTCAGGCCTTACAGGAAGAGGCCGACAGGGAGCCAGGGCAGAGGCTGTAGTAACAATGTGGTCCTCTGACCTCTGGGAAGACAACCAATTCTTACAGCCTCTCTAACTGTTCTGGGCCCCTCATGGCCTTGCTGGACCCTGTCCTGCCCCTCTACACCCCACTCAAACTCACAGGGAAGTAAATCCATCCATCCCCATTCCTTCTGCAGCGCCCTGCTCCTTGAACACCCACCCCCCCATCACTGATTAGCCCCTGTGTCCAGGATGGACACCAACCACTGTCATCACAGCTTTGGTCAGGTTTTCTGTGCTCTCTGCCTTTCCTCCACTTTCCCCAGATGGGACAGGTGTGCTACGATGCCCTCCCTTCCCCTAAGACAGAGACAGCTGCAGGCCTGCAAAGGGGAAAGAGCTCCGGGGCTGAGAGGGCTGTACCTCCTGGCTGGAAAGAACAGCCTAGGGGAGAACAGGCCTTTCCCAGCAGAAATTTCGACTCCCAGGCCTTGTTTGGAGGGTGAAGGTGAAAAGGAGAAACATAGCCGTCTTTGGTTAGGGTCCGCACTGAGGGACACGAATGCTTGTGAGGGTTGAGGATTCATCTCCAGAGTGGGACTAGTGGGGGCAGGAGCTCCTGAGGCAGCCTCACCAGTGGACTGGAAGATCCAGGACAGCTGAAGAAGCAGGAGGAAAGAATTGTCCTCCAGTGGGCGGAAGACTGGGCCCATGAGGACAGTATGGACAGCAGAGTTGCTGAGAACAGGAAGCCTTGAGTGTGTCTAGCCCTCACCTCTGTGGCCATGGGCTAGGCAGCATTCAAGCAAGTCACAGACCCTGTGCCCATGCTCATCCTCTACTTCTAGAACATTTCAGAGGCTTCAGGCTCCCACTGGGTCCACTAGCCCTGTTGAGTATATGGGAATGGAGCAAAACTTGATCTCCATTGGGGCCTGGGCCCATGGTAATCCTGTGTCTGTCCTGTATTTTCCACATCTCCACAGTCCACTCAGACTCTGAGGCCTTGCCAAGAAGCTTTGAGTCCCCATGAAGGCCATATGGGATGTGCAGACTAAAAAGATGCAACTGACCCTCCCAAGGGGGCCCAGGGAGACCTGCAAAACGTCACAGAAAAATGAAAGGCAAGGAGAGGGGGAGACAGCTGCCGCCTCCCGTAAACAGTCTGATTTCCCAATGCGAACCAGATTGCGGCCCAGGGCCTCAGGTAAACATGTGCGTCAGAGCCCCCCCGGCCCCCAGCCGCCCAGGAGGCCCAGGGTCTGCATGGCCCAACTCTGGGACGCATCACCGTCACCGCCCCAGACGGTTCCTAATTAGGCAAAATTGGGCCTTGCATTCCTCCAAAATCCCCAAGATCTCTGCAATTTCAGGTCTTCCCCAAAGGAAAACATCGGGTAATTAAACAGCATGAGCAAGAATGGTATAGAATGTTCTCTGGCTGAGGAAGCGGCTCTGGTTTCCCACCCACCTTGGCTGGACAGAGGATCTGCTGGGAAGTGGATTAACCATGGCCTTGTTCTCAGGGCCTGGGTGGCCATGGGCCTGGGGGAAGGGGGCAGCCAGGCCTGCTCCTGGATCTCTGCTGGTGGGGTGTGGGGCTGTTAGGCCCCCATGGCCTGGGGTGGGCCTGTGAGCAGCACAAGGACAGGGTCTTCGACAGCTCACAACAGGGTTAAGTGTGGCCTGTGAAGGTGCCGGAAGGGTCCACTCAGTCTTCAGGTCTTCTTCTGGTACAAAGTGAGATCCTGTCCAGTTGCCCTCGCAAGCCTTCGGTCTTTACTGTACTCATTGCTTGTTTTCTGTGTTCGGTCCTTTCACATTTAAAAAAAATCCTTTTAAATTGTATTTCTTCCCTTTTGAAGATTAAATGCTATAATCGTCTGTTTCCTTCCATAATTTTATTTTACTTTATTTTATTTTCTGAGACAATAAATTTTATTACGTAGCCCTTGAGGGCCTGGAGCTTACTATGTAGATCTAGCTGGCCTTAAATCCACAGCAATCCTCCTGCCTCTGCCTCCTGAGTGCTAAGATTGTGGGTGTACATCACCATGCCTGGCCCTTCCTCTGTCATTTTATAAACATCTGATTTTAATATGTCTGATCTTTTCTGCAATATCTGCGAAACTAATGGGATATATATTCTTTCCTTCTCCATTGTCCTGTTACCCACAAGGCAGTGCTTGCCTGCTAGGTCTTTGCTGCTGGCTCTGGCTTCTGCTGTGCTTTCTGCTTTTGCCTTTGTTGTTTTGCACATGGAACCCAGGGATTCATGCATAGGAGCTGAGCACAATGCTGCTGAGTGACACTCTTAGGCCATAAAAAAATGCTGTTGTCATGTGTCACTTAGAGGCCTTGCTGTGTAGCTTAGGCTGCCTCTAAGTCACAGTCTTCTTGCTTCCATCTCCTTATCACCAACATCACAGCCCCAGCTTATGGTGTTTTGTGTACATGTCTGTGTGTATGTCCATGTCTGCACAGACACAGGTGTGTGCGCAAACGTGTGTGCGTGTGTGTGTGTGTAGGACACAGGTCAACATCAGATGTCCCTCCTAATGCTCTCCATCTTGTCTTTGAAGGAAGTCTTTTGCTGAACCTGGAGTTCACTGAGCTAGACAGGCTCGCCATTGAGCCCCAGGGATTCTCCTGCCTCTGCCTCCCGTGTGTGTGACCTGAGATTACAGGCATGCACTGTCCTCCCCAGCCTTTTCACCTGGATGCTGAGGATTCAGCTGGGGTCCTCAGACCTGTGCAGGCCCTTGATTGAAGGGGGCATCTGCTCAGATGAATTCTTTTTAAGACAATCACAGATTCACAGGAAATTCCTAGCACAGCTTGGAGTCCCCACGTGCTGCCACAGGGTTCCTCAGTGTCTCCTTCATACTTACCAGTGGTGAGGCACGCACAGCAGAATGGGTGTCCTAGTGTTGGGCATCTGGCTGTGCCAGCTTGCAGCAGGAGGAAGAGGCCTGCAGCTGCTGTGGAGACACAGATACACTTCCGTGCACACTTCTCATCCACTCCCAGGAGCCACTGTCTTGTCACTTTGAACACAGTGTAGGAAGGGACCGTATGGAGCTAGTCTTCTTTAGCTTGTCATTTCCCCTGCACGATGACCCGAGAGACCTGGCTGTCATTGAGTGGACAGTTGTATTCGCCATCACAGACCCACAAGCTCACTGCCCCCACCCCCACTGGGGGCAGTTTAATTATTTCCAGTTAGGGTTATACATCAAAGAGCGTAGGTGCAACTTCGTGCGTGCTGCGTGCGAATGCACATGTTCTTGCCTCTGGGCTGGGCGCCCAGGACTGGGACTGTTGGGGCGTATGGTCAGTGTATGTTTAGACTTTGAAGAAACTGTCAAACAATTTTCCAGAGATGATGTGCTAGTCCACCTTCCCACGGGCAGAGTTGGGGGACACCTTGTTCTTCTGGCTCCTTACAAGACGCCCACCATGTGGAACTGCCATCAGTCTTTGCTGCTGAAGGCTCACAGACTGCGATTCCCTGCAAGGCAGTTCAGGCTGCACACCCTGCCAGGAGCTCATCTGCCCTTGCAGCATCTCATTTTCAGCCTGTCTCTGCAAGGACTTCATTTCTGCTTTAGCTGGTTCATTTGCCTCAGCACGATATAGCTTTTTTTGTGTGTTTGGTTTGGTTTTCCTGAGCCAGTATCTCTCACTGTGTAGTCCAGGCTGGCCTCACATCTACAGTAATCCTCCTGCCTCAGCCTACCAAGTTCTAGGATTACACGTGTATACCACCATGCCTGGTTTACACCACTTGGTTTTGAGAGTCCCTTTTGTTTTATAATTAAAGCCTTTATCAAATGTTTGCAACTCTTTTCCCTGTTTATAGCTTCCCTTTTTCATACCTTTTTAACCGTTCTTTCACTGAGTGAAAAAAAATTGAGTTTCAGTGAGGTCTAATTAGGTTACTAGTTTGGCCTGTGTATGCCTGTTTGTGCATCTGTGGGAATACGTGTAAAGGGAGGTCATGTAGGCACACAGAGGCCAGAAGTCGTGTTGGGTGTCTTCTCCAATCACTCTCTAGTTGCTGAAGTAAGGTCTCTCTCTGAACCTGGAGCTCACTAGTTCAGCTGGTCCAGCTCCGAGAAGCGCTGGGATTGCCTGTGAGGCAAGTGCTTCATTCGCTGAGCCTTCTCTCTAGTCCCCTATTCATGATATCTGGGCACAGCCCAGGGCCTGCACATTTGCTCTATGTGCTTCTTAAACATCCGCAGTTTTTTTTTTTAATCCCACGTGGCTTGTTGCCTGTGAGAATTGTGCAGTTTTAGTCTAGGCCAGCTTTTATGTGTTACTTTATTCGTGTTTTGTGTGTATACAGGCAGATGGAGGCAGAGGGCATTTCTCAGGTGCCATCCACCTTGACTTTTCAGACAGGATTTCTCGCTAGGGCCCGGGACTCATAGACCAGGCTGGCCTTTGAAGCCCTGACCCAGGTGGTGGGATTACAAGCGTGTGTTGCCAAACCCAGGTTTTACACGGTATTGCAGATTCAGCTTGGGTCCAAGGTATCCCTTCACTTCCATTGGTCTTTTTTAAACCTGTGGATGGCTAACTGCCCCAGATACATAGCTAATGCTTCCTGCCTCTGCGGGCCACTTTCCGGCCTCACGAGAACAAGGCGGACTATGGAGCTTCCCTTTGCCTCTGGTTTGTTTGGCTGTCTCCTCCCAGGGTGTCCCTTCCATGCATCACCAGCTTTGAAGCAAGTGATGGGGTGTCTCCAACTGCGCTAATAAAAAATGAGATCAGCCATTCTAGTTTTGATAAAACTGTTATGTCTATATGGATCAACAAAGGAAAAATCTCAAATCAACCACCATGATTGATGATTTTAATGTACTTAGTGAGAAAATGCCAAAAATCTCCACAGAACCCAACTCCTGTGGGAGTCAAATGCTTTTTTTTTTTTCCTGCCCCTCTGTTGCCTGCCAGTTTATGTAATTAACTTGGGTCTTAAGAGTAGAAAGCCAGCAGGTGTGGTAGTGTACTCCTGTAATCCCAGCAGTCAGAGAGGCAGAGGCAGACAGATCTCTGTGAGTTTGAGGCCAGCCTAGTCTACAAAGTGACTCCAGTACAGCCAACGCTACACAGAGAAACCCTGTATCAAACAAACAAACAAACAAAAAGATAGAAAGCCAGGAGGCTGGAGAGATGGCTAAGCGGGTAAGAGCATTGGCTGTTCTTCCAGAGAACTCAGGTTTGATTCCCAGCACCCACGTGGTGGTGGCTAATAACCATCTGTATCTCTAGTTCTGGGCAATCCAAAATCCTCTTCTGGCCTCAGAGAGCACTGTACATGTTAATACATTGACATATGTGTAAGAATACATACCTACACATAATAAACAACCTTTTTTTAAAAGGATAGGAATGCATAGTTTTATTGTTATAATTGCTGAAAACATTTTGTCTTCTTCTGAAAAAAATGTATTTTTATTTATGTTTTGTTTTGGGCCAGGTGTCATGTAGCTAAGTTATGTGAATTTGATATGTACATGCAATTGCTGTGTAACCGAGGATGGCTTTGAACTCCTGATCCTCCTGCCTCTGTACGTAACTTCTTTTTTATGACTGCCAATGGAGAAGTGTTTTATTTATTTTTGAAGTTATTTTTTTATAGTCAATTCTCTTGCATGTTCACTGGCTATTCTGTTGCACATACATACCTCAGGGTCCCCTTAACTTTCTCTGGATGTCCCTTCAGAACTTTTATTTTTTAGTTTGGATTTTGATTCTGTGGATTCTGCATAAAGAGAACGGAAAGCTTGGAGATGAGTGCGGGAGAGATGTCCCCGAGCTTAAGTAAGTTTGTTGCTCTGATGGAAGACCTAGTTTGGTTCACAGCAGTCACACTGGGCCGCCCACAACCACCTGTAATTCCAGCTCCAGGGGATCCTACAGTCTCTTCTGGATTTCTGCACTCACACATGTGCATGCTATGTGCCACACAAGCACCTACACAAAATTAAAAACTAAAATAAATTTTTAAAACAAAAAACAAACAAAACTCCCGGGCCCACAGAAATGACCAAAGCTCTCTCCAGAGCAGCAGGCTAAGAGGGCCGGCCCCGATCTGCTCAGGAAGTTACCACTGGGGTTAAGGACATTCTGACAAAAGCCGCATGCTGCTATGGTAGTTTGTACTAATAAATCCACCCAGCCCTCAGCCAAATAGCCACCATGGCTCCATGTTCCCTGCCTAGGCTCATGTGGCTTCACAATGATATCAAAATCAGATGGGAACATCAAGAGGACTCTGGCCCAGCAGGCCTCATGCGCACATATGGAGCAGCCTGGTACACTAGATCCAGTAACATACACAAAAGATTAGCCATGGTAAGGGCAGGGCTCTCCTAGGAGTGAAAGACTATCTGGGTATTTGAAGTCAGCAAATTCCACATATAAACAGACCAGATTAACCGTATTAACAGAAGAAAATTCCCACAGGATCACAGTCCTCCATATCAGAAAAACACTTGAAAAAAATATAAAATATATTTAGCATAAAACTCCCAAGCAGCTGGGAGTTCAAAGGCGTTTTCTCCATCTGATAAAAAAGGCATCTACGAAAAATATGTGGTGGACTTTGTATCAAGTACTGGGAGATTAAATGCTTCCCTCAGAGATAAGGAACAAGGCAGGAATGTGGTTTCCCGGCCTTGTCTGCCACCCTTCAAGGAAGGGTCTGGCCTGAAAGGCATGAGAAACAAGAAAGGTGACAGATTGCAGAGGAAGATGGAAGACAGGCTGCCTGCCTGGCAATGTGGGAATTCTGCAAGGGTCATCAAAAACCCACTGGAAGTAGTGAATGATGGGTAAAAGTGCTTGGGCCAAGTCAGAGAAGATGGCAAACTCAATGTAAAGAAATGGTGGCGGTATCAAAGAACCTGTGACCAGCTGAGTCTCGCAAATGACTAGCATTAGAGAGGGGGCTCGCATGGGTTCACCGGTGGGCAGTGCACATCAAAACCTCACTGAGAGAGGGGCTGGTGAGATGGCTCAGCATGTCGAGACACTAGTCACCAGACCTGATGACCGAACCCTTGACCCGTACGGTAGAAGGAGAGAATGGTTGTCCTCTGACGTCCATGTCATATTGATTCTCTCTCTCCCCCACACTGAGAGTGCTAAGGTTACACAGAAAACAGAAAGCAAGAGTGTGGAGAGATCTGGACCCTGTATGATGCTGGGCCTAATAAACGAAAGGGCTGCTCTGGAAAATAGCGTTGCTGTGTCACTCTACACGTACTTTCCATATGCTTCTGCAGCTCGACCCAAGCCCACCGCTGAGAAGTGAAAGCCTGTGTCACACATGGGCCTGTGATATGGTTTAGCAGGTAACGACACTTGCCACCAGACCGTAGAACCTGAGTCCAATCCCTGGGATCCACCCTGGGTAAGGAGAGAGCTAATTCCCACAGGTTGTCCTCTGCCTTCCACGGGCCCACCACAGCACATGCACGGCCTCCTCTGTAAGTCATGGATGTAAAAAAAAAAAAAAAAAAAAAGCCTTAAAAATTTGCACACGTAGGTTCAGAGCAGTAAAGGTCACAGGAGCCCCAAAGCAGAAACAATGGATGTCCTTCCACGCATACCTGGGTTAACGAATTGTGGTATATCCATGCACTGGAATTGTATTCGGCTGTAGAAAGGGATGAATCCAGAGTGAAAGAAGACAGCCACAAAAGACCACATCCCAGGTGAGTCCACTAAGACTTAATTTCTAGCCTAAGCAAAGGGAGAAGGAGAAAGTGTAGCCGGTGTGTGGCCTTGGAGCTATGGGGGAGACAGCGTGGCTGCTGACCGCAGGGCAGTCCTTTGCGAATCAGCCTGTGACTGTGTCCAGACCCACTGGCTCCACATCACTGTACGATTGTGTGAACTGTATCTCAAGAAAGCGGAAAGCTGTGAGTCGGTTGGTCTGTGTTCTGCAGCTAACAGCTGTGAAGTTCAGCCATTGTTCTCTTCTAAGGCATGGTCTTCCCAAGGCACCCAGGCTGGCCCAGAACTCTCAGTCTTCCTTCCCCTGCCTCTCCAGTGCTGGGACTGAATGTGTCCACCACCACACAGGCCCTGTGGTCTCTTACACAGCAGATCTCTCCAGCACCCTTTGAGAGAAAACAAGATCCATTTGACTTTTCAGACCCATGCCCAGCTGCACCCAGCTTTCTTCCTCTCCGCACTAGCTCCTGCCCATACCACTGCTTCTTGTGGGAGGTCCAGACTGACAGGTCAGTGCTCAGACTCCAGTTCCCAAGATGGGCTCAGTCCTGCTCATCAGTGGAAGAGTGTGTCTCTATCTCCCAATTGGAGTTCTCTCTCTTCGCTCTTGTTCCCATTTTCTTTCTCTCTCTCATTCCTATTCTCTCTTCTCCTTCTCTAAGCTGTCTTTCAGGATTAGGGAGGAGGAGGAAGTGGAGAAGGAGGAGGAGAAGGAGAAAAAGAAGTCGCCATTGCAAAATCTCTTCTTTAAAAAGACCATCTTAAGGGCTGGTGAACTGGCTCAGCAGGTAAAGGCGCTTACAGTTAGGCCTGCCAAGCTCAGTTTGTTCCCCAGAGCCCACACAGAGGAAGATGAGAACTGACTTCTGCAAATCATTCTCTGACCTCTACATGTGCCAAGTCATGTGACTATCAGATCTCCCACAAACAAATAATGTATGAAAAATGAATATTTTTAAGAATACCATTTAAAAATATCTAAAGTATTAACAGTTTCTCTTGTGATTTCTTTAACAATATAAGAATTCTGTGGCACAGTGTCAGGGAATCTGGAGGCTCAAGGGTGAGCTGCAAGCCTACCTCTGATGGAGTCACTGTCCCTACGGCGGAAGCTTCCCTCTTCCAGCTAACTTCTGACCCTAAAAGACACAAATGTGACACACTCGGCTAGTACATGTACAGTCTTCACGTACTTTCTCCTTTCCGTTGTTTTGTTCTTTGATTCCACAGGAATGCTATGCTTTCCTAGTGAGAGGAGGTACAGTGTCCTGTTGCCCGTGTCTCACAGAACCCCGCCTTGACCCCCAAGATGAGTGTGCTTTGTCCTGAAAAGGTCATCCTGTGTCCCTCTAGGAGAGCACTTCTCAACCCTCCTGATGGCTGTGACCCTTTAATACAGTTCCTCATGTTGTGGTGATCCCCCCCACCATAACATTACTTTTGTTGCTACTTCATAACCGTAGCAAATTTGCCACTGTTATAAATTGTAGTATAAGTATCTGTGGAAGTAGTGACCCACAGGTTGAGAACCGCTGCTCAAGGGCTTACACTAAGGTTGGCCTGAGTTCTTGGGGAAGCAGATTACATTCCCACTGTGGGACACGTCAGGGCAAGAAACCAGGGACAGGCAGGTACCCGAAGGATGGGGCAGGGACAGAGCCTAGTGACCTTATTGTGTTAGAAAGGAAGGCCTATGTGTATACAACGTCTCACAGGCAGGCCCCACCGTGAACGGATTCCCACGGAAGAGCCATGAGGAGTGACCCTGACCCAGTGTGCTTTTCCCACGCCAGAGGAAAGCTGTTCCTGGCTCTGGAGGAGGGTGCTGGGCCAGTGTCTGCTGATCCTCACACTTGACATGTGGTACAATCAGGGCTCCCCGGGGAGCTGGCCTCCTCCAGCATGGTCAGCGTGCCTGTGATCTGGCTGAGCAACTTCCGGGCCCTGAGCCTCTATTTCCTTCAACGGGAAGAGAAAGGTCCATGGGAAGGGGCCAGCCTCGAAGCTGTCCTGGGAGCCGGGCACACACAGCTGATAAAGAGATTATCTTCTCAGTCCTCACCTCTTTCCCTACCCTGTGCCCTGGAAGCCAGTGTTCAGAGAGACCTCCCCACAGGATGTGTCAAGCAGGATTTGATAAGCTAGTTAGTGCAGGCCTGTTAGGTCTCACATAGACGCAGGCAGGAGGCCTGGTGTCACGTCTGCATACGTGTGTGCTGTGAGTTAGCACTGAAGCCTCGGGGAATGGGATGTCTAATTAGAGAGGCAAAGGTAAAGCCGAACGGCAAAAGTCACATTGTCTCTCTCCAGCTGATCTCCCTAGGAGGAGATGGTCCTGGTATGGCCAACAGTGAAAATTTGCTGTGCTCTGAGTGGCCACCTAGCCCTTCTGGTCCAGTACCCCCCCCCCAATAACCCTCTTTTAATAAGAGAAATCCTAACACAATTCCAGGTGCCTAGGCATAAAAATAGTTATAATTCACCCCCTACTCCTGATAAGCTCACCTTAGACCTGCCATCAGGAAAAATGGATACACATATCAAACATTCACTGATAATTAATATAATATTAATAATTTACCCAAATAAACTTATGTTAAAACAAATCTCCAGTATACATATCATTTTGCCACTTACTAAAGATGGGAAAATTGCTAGAGTAGAGAGGTGGTTGAGGAAGTTAGGAAACTTTCTGTAAAAAGCCTAAAGCCCTACATCGGATCCCAGGGATTCTCAGGAAGACAGAAGGAGAAAACCTCTGACTTCCACGTGTGTCCTGTGTCACCCCAGAAACATATCACCCACACCTCACCACACCCCCATACCTCACTCATCCTTACATACCCCCACACTTCACCCACCCTCACATACCCACCCTCACACCTACTGCCCCAACAGACACCAAACACACACTACACAGATGTATGCCTCACCCCACACACCCCACCACCACACCCCACACTCCACCCACCCTTACACACACCCACACACACCCAACACATACCATACACACACACACTACACATACATACACCTAACACACACTCTCTCTCACACATTACACACAGAGATAAATTAAAAACAACACACACTCTCTCACACACATACATACACACACAACACAACACACACACACACTACACATACATACACATCACACTCCCTCACATCTACACACACATACACTCTCTTTCTTACACACACACACATGCATGCACATAAATTGAAAGAAAAGAACATGGGCTCATCCCACTAGAGACATCGTGGATTTGTGACACATTTGATTTTGAATTAACTGCTTTTCGTTGTGAGTTCAGGAACCTGTTACTGCTGTCACACTTTTCACTATCCCCCATTCCACAGCCTGAGAAGCTGAGATTCATCTGTTTGTACAGGACAGAATGTCTGAGACCCAAAGGGTCTAGAGCCACACTTAGAGGGAGGCCTGGAGTTCTGGCACTCACACCTATCCCTTGCACTCAGGAGGCAGGAGCAGACAGACACCTGGGAGTCAGAAGTTAGCCTGTTCTACGGAGAACATTCTGGGCCAGCCAAGGTTCCATAGTGAGACCCTGCCTCCAACAAACCGACCGACAGAGCCACCACCAACACTTTGGACGATGCAAAGGCCCTCTCAGATTCGCTGTGTAAAACACAGAGGCCGGTGTGGGGAGGGGCGTATCACAGAGGTGGAGACCCACTCTCAAATGCCACTCTGAGCCAGAGGACTTGGCTATGCTGATCTGGGGCTTGTTCAGCAAGAGTTTTCTGCAGAGGCCTCTACAACAAGCATATTTTAAAAAGTGTGTGTGTGTGTGTCTGCGTGTGTGTGTGTGTGTGTGTGTGTGTGTGTGTGTGTGTGTGTGTACATGTGTTCCTAGTGTCTGAAGAGGCCAGAAGAGAGTACTGGATCTCCTGGAATTGGAGTTACAAGCAGTTAATTGTGAGCCACACAATGTAGGTGCTGGGAAGCAAACTCAGAGCCTCAGGAAGAGCAAGTGCCCTTAACTATTGAGCCAAGTGGTGAGATGACAATTTTGTGTGGTGGTGCCAAGTCTACACTAAGTCTCTACCTCTTTACAGTATCCAGGTGAGAAATTCTACCCTCTCTTTGGCCTGGCATGTCTGGAAAGCTCTTGGGACTGTTGCCCTAGTAAGATTTTAATACTCTTGTGTGTCCATGGGGTCTCAGTTCACTCTGACAAAACTCTAAGGTGGAACTTTCCCTTTCCCACTCTCAGGAGTAAGTAAGTTATTTACCAATCTGTGCTTCCTGGTGACGAACAGATGGTCCCATTCATGTGTCATCCTTCATCCTTAGGATAGAACCAAAAGCAACTCATAAAATAGAGTCTCTCCAGACAACACACAACCTGAAAAGCCACTGTTTTAGACAATATGGAGTCTCTTATGATGTGACACAGCCTGACCATAACAGCACACCGCTGAAGACCCTGTCCTTGGTGCTGCTCACAGGCCCATCCCAGGCCATGGGGGCCTAACAGCCCCACACCCCACCAGCAGAGATCCAGGAGCAGGCCTGGCTGCCCCCTTCCCCCAGGCCCACGGCCACCCAGGCCCTGAGAACAAGGCCATGGTTAATCCACTTCCCAGCAGATCCTCTGTCCAGCCAAGGTGGGTGGGAAACCAGAGCCGCTTCCTCAGCCAGAGAACATTCTATACCATTCTTGCTCATGCTGTTTAATTACCCGATGTTTTCCTTTGGGGAAGACCTGAAATTGCAGAGATCTTGGGGATTTTGGAGGAATGCAAGGCCCAATTTTGCCTAATTAGGAACCGTCTGGGGCGGTGACGGTGATGCGTCCCAGAGTTGGGCCATGCAGACCCTGGGCCTCCTGGGCGGCTGGGGGCCGGGGGGGCTCTGACGCACATGTTTACCTGAGGCCCTGGGCCGCAATCTGGTTCGCATTGGGAAATCAGACTGTTTACGGGAGGCGGCAGCTGTCTCCCCCTCTCCTTGCCTTTCATTTTTCTGTGACGTTTTGCAGGTCTCCCTGGGCCCCCTTGGGAGGGTCAGTTGCATCTTTTTAGTCTGCACATCCCATATGGCCTTCATGGGGACTCAAAGCTTCTTGGCAAGGCCTCAGAGTCTGAGTGGACTGTGGAGATGTGGAAAATACAGGACAGACACAGGATTACCATGGGCCCAGGCCCCAATGGAGATCAAGTTTTGCTCCATTCCCATATACTCAACAGGGCTAGTGGACCCAGTGGGAGCCTGAAGCCTCTGAAATGTTCTAGAAGTAGAGGATGAGCATGGGCACAGGGTCTGTGACTTGCTTGAATGCTGCCTAGCCCATGGCCACAGAGGTGAGGGCTAGACACACTCAAGGCTTCCTGTTCTCAGCAACTCTGCTGTCCATACTGTCCTCATGGGCCCAGTCTTCCGCCCACTGGAGGACAATTCTTTCCTCCTGCTTCTTCAGCTGTCCTGGATCTTCCAGTCCACTGGTGAGGCTGCCTCAGGAGCTCCTGCCCCCACTAGTCCCACTCTGGAGATGAATCCTCAACCCTCACAAGCATTCGTGTCCCTCAGTGCGGACCCTAACCAAAGACGGCTATGTTTCTCCTTTTCACCTTCACCCTCCAAACAAGGCCTGGGAGTCGAAATTTCTGCTGGGAAAGGCCTGTTCTCCCCTAGGCTGTTCTTTCCAGCCAGGAGGTACAGCCCTCTCAGCCCCGGAGCTCTTTCCCCTTTGCAGGCCTGCAGCTGTCTCTGTCTTAGGGGAAGGGAGGGCATCGTAGCACACCTGTCCCATCTGGGGAAAGTGGAGGAAAGGCAGAGAGCACAGAAAACCTGACCAAAGCTGTGATGACAGTGGTTGGTGTCCATCCTGGACACAGGGGCTAATCAGTGATGGGGGGGTGGGTGTTCAAGGAGCAGGGCGCTGCAGAAGGAATGGGGATGGATGGATTTACTTCCCTGTGAGTTTGAGTGGGGTGTAGAGGGGCAGGACAGGGTCCAGCAAGGCCATGAGGGGCCCAGAACAGTTAGAGAGGCTGTAAGAATTGGTTGTCTTCCCAGAGGTCAGAGGACCACATTGTTACTACAGCCTCTGCCCTGGCTCCCTGTCGGCCTCTTCCTGTAAGGCCTGAATCTGCTCAGGGATTCTTTAGGTAGGAGATGGATCAGGGGGAAGAGTAGGAGACTACAACACGTAGCAACCAGGCTCACAAATGAACCAGTGGGAGTCCACACACCAGCCTAATCTACACCCTCCAGGCATCCAATGCCCAATGGGGGGGGGCAGTTTTAAGCTCTCACTGCCTAGAACCCGGTGGTCCCTGCCTCGATGCAAAGCCAGAGAGACTGTCCTACCAGGACCATGCTCTGCTCAGAGCACAGAGCCACCAGGGGGCGCCCGTGCACTGCTCAGCAGAGCTCTTGTCTAAATAGTTTCTTTGAGGAGCCCTTCCAGAAGCGTCTTCTGCAGGCCCACGGGAGGGACAGACTGAGCCTAGGAAAGAGAAGGCAGCAGATGGTGGTGACCCAGGTTCAGGAATCCGAGACAACACGGGGAGGGAAAACTAGCCCTCAGAGAGAGCTGGCAATTTAATCATCATGCCCTCTGACTTCCAAAGCTCCCTCATCAAACTGGCTTTTTAAGACAGACAAGATGGAGAGCCAGAGACTTCCTGTGACAATTGGAAGCCATGTACCTAGGGTGAAGAGTGTTGATTCTGTGGGAGACTAGACTCTGGCCCAGCCACTCACCCAGTGAACATCTGAGTCCCTTCTAGATGTTATGCTTTCATTTTGCTCTAGGTTCTGTGTCTTGAGACCACATCAACTATACCACTAGGTTTTTAGTATATACCTATCTGGGCCTATCCTCTGGCTACTGCAGGACCCTAAGGACACACTGACAGGGCCTCCTCGACCCTGGCTTCTGGTGAAACTCTACATATATAGGCACACATGTACTTTGGCTCTTTCCAGTGCTCACTTGGATGGACCATATGCTGCTTCTTTTCCAGGGACCACTGTCCTGGGTACAGGATGGGAACAGGCCTTCCACATCTGAGTCAGCCAATACTGGAGCGTCAATTCTGCAGGACCCAAGTCCTTAAGCTGCTGGCATCCTTCACCATCCAACCAGGATGCCACAGGATCTGAGAAGTTCAGATTCCTGCCCCGGTGTTGATCTCTACTCTGACCCCCAATGATGCACTCGTCCTGAGTCCTGCTATGGCCCTGATTCCTGCCCTGATCCTGAGTCCCCTTCTGATCCCATATGCTGTCCTAATCCTGATTCCTGCCCTGATCCTAACCCTTTACCCAATCTCAAGTCTTGTTCTGATCCCCAGTGGTGCCCAGATTTTGAGTCTTGCCCTATTTCTGAGCCCTGAGCTGATCCTGAGTCCTGGACCTGTGAAAGACATCAGGGACATAAACCCAGCAGACAGGGCCATGCGAGGAGGGTCACAGAGACTGGCAACACTTGAACACAACAGTGTACCTAGCAATTGCCAGAAACTGGAATAGGCAGGCAGGATTCTCTTTTAGGGAAACGTGACTCCGTGGCACTTGATCCTGGCCTTCCATCCTCCAGAACTGGATGGTAGCAGATACCTGATCCTCTATGTATGTGTGTGTGTGTGTGTACATTTGTGTGTGTGTGTTGGGGGGGGGAGGTACACATGTGTGGGAGTCCAGAAATGAATGCTGGTGTCTCTCTCCAACCAACCTGCTTTTTTTTTTTTTTTTTTTTTTTTGAGACAGAGTCTCCTGTTGAATCGGAAACTCTCCGGTTTCTCTCTTATCTGGCTGCTGAGTGAGCTCCCAGAATCATGCTGTCCGCATTACCCCAGCATTGGGATTACAGGTGCCCACTGGCACATTTAACACATTTAGCATTCACCTGAGTGATGGGGATATGAGCTCAGACTCTCCTGCTTGCTCAGCAGGCGCTTCGCTATCTCCCTGATACCAGGGATTTTTAAGCCACCCAACTGGTGATTTGCTGCGACAGCCCAGGCAGGCAATGGGTGGAGGTGACGGAGCGGTTTCATGCATTTCACCCCACCTAGAAATGATAGGGACTTCGCTACTGCTTCAAGAGCCTGCGAGAAAAATCATAAGCCAATGAGAGGAAATTGTCACCCGAGTGTGGTTATCTCAACACAAAACAAACAGAATTTCTCTGGGGAAATGGCACAAACAGGAACCAGGAAGTGGCTATGTGCCAACCTCCAACCTGACCCTGGGTCAGGATATGAAGGAGGTTTCATACCTGCACACTTCTCTTTCTCCCTCCCTGCCCCTCTGACCTACTCCATCCTCAGCTGACTACCGGAACTGTGAGCTGCCGTGGCTCTTCTGGAGGCTGTGGCTGCAGCTGTGTGGAGACTGTGGCAGATGTTAGTGTAAACTGGCCAGATGCATTCTGGGACTCACAGTGTGATTTCTGGCGGGCGCAGTTTCCTGGGTGCCTTCATGGCCACTATAGAACAGAGACCAAAGGCCCTCCCTTCACCTTTACCTTCGAATCATCTGGCCAGCAGCATAGAGGACAGAGGCCGGGAACCAGGCTATGCGTGAGTCAGTCCATTTCCTATTCGCCAGGTTCTGTTCTCTGCCCTCCCCCCCTACCCCCAACCCCCACCTAGGGTGGAGATCTGTAAGGCCCCCAAGCCGGGCTCCTGCTGATCCACTCAACTGGCGTTAGATCCTTTACCGGCTGCAACTGTGGGATAAAATGGACTTTTCCATTCCTTTTCCAACCTGAGCAGAGCTCACAAGAAATGAGGATGATTGCCATAGGACAAACAAACTAACTGGAAGCTGACCCCTCTGCTGTCACCCAGGACCCCCAAGACACCATCCTTGTTGCACTGTGGCCATACTGCATTGGCCTAACACTGCAAGGCAGAAACATCTTCACTTGGATCGAATTGAGTTTTCATAAGCTGAGCAGCCTCCTAGACCAAGATCGAGAACATTTCAGCTCCCCCAGAACGCCTCTGTCCTCACCATCTTCACACAGGCGTGACCTTGAGCTCCCCCATCAAGTACTGGTTTTGCAGGGCTGGGGCCTTGTATGCAGGAAGCCCTGAGTTCAATCCCCAGCATTACAGAAATAAGATATGCACACCTGTAATCCCAGCACTTAGGAAGTGGAGGCAGCAGGATTGGGCCATCCTGCCTACATAGCCAGTTCACGGCCAGCCTGGGCTACACAAGGGGCCATCTCAAAACAAAACAAAACAAAAATGGTTGAAAGTGTAGACTTTGCTGTTACTGCTCCTTGCAAGTGCTACTTTTTACCTGCCTGTCGGGGGGTGGGGGTGGGGGTGGGGGGGGCTCCCTAGCTCAGCAGGACTCAGCCATGCTGTCTCCAGTGGTTCAGCTTTTCCTCCTCCTCCTTCTGCGATCATCTAGCAGTGCATTATGGGAACAGAGAACTCCTCCAGGGGTTCAGAAGAGGAGTCTGAGGCCTGCAATGTGAGTAGTCAGAGGCGGGACTCCTGCATGGGAGAGGACAATGCTTCAGGGAAAGGATGGGTCCAGGACAGCTGCTACTATAAGAGAAGACACTGAGGAAGGACATCGTTCTGAGCTGGGAGGCCAGGGCCATATGCTCATGAATGTGAGGCTCGGGGCTGTGTTCACTTCGCCACCCCAAAATCCCACCTATGCCCAGAGCTGCCTACAGGAGGCACAGAAAAATTCTAGGCAGGGTCACAGAGTCCTAAGAGTCTGAGCTCCAGCAGCTCCAGACACACATACACCTAGACCCTGGGGGAAAAAGCAGCTTGAGTCAAAGCTAGGGACAGTAGAGATGCATGGGAGAGGGCCTCAACTGACCTCTCCGTGATGAAAAAAAAAAAAAGATTTATTTTCTTTTTATTTGTGTGTGTGTGAGTGTATCCCATGAGTATGTGGATGCTCAGTGATGTCACAAGAAGGCATCAGATCCCCTGGGACTCAAGTTACGTGTGGTTGTGAACTGCCATGTGGGTGCTAGGAATGGAATTCTTCAAGAACAGCAAGTGCTCTAACCACTGAGAAACTTCCCTGGCTTTGACCGTGGGTTCCAACTTCCTTGGCTCCATGGTACCTTGGTCAGAGTGGAAGGTGCCTTCTAGTTGTGGTAGGCAGAATCATGTATCCCAGGATACCCTCAAATCCTCAAACTCCTATATGGCTGAGAAGATCCTCCAGCCTCCCAAGTTCTGTGATTTTAAGTATGTGCCATCATAACAAGCTCACTTGTTGTGTGCTGAGGATCAAACTCACAGCGTCACCCATTCTAAGCAAGCACTCTACTGAGCAACATTCCCAGTCCTAGAGATCAGCCACTCTCTTTGTGCCTATCACTGTGAAAGCTGGGCGTTCTGAGGACTCTGTGTGTGCACAAAACCAAGAAACAAGCACAGAGGGGACCTGAGGTAGGCCTCTGTCCAGTGAGGTTTCCTTGTTTCCTAAAGGCAGGACTATGCTGATTCTAATTAACCAGTGAAAGGGGACTACATCTCCCATAATCCCAGAAAAGCATGTGCAAGGAAGAGTGTGAAGGTGATCCTTCTAAAAGATCAAGATATTTTATACAATCCCAGCAACAGCGGTGTTCCAGATAAGAGAAAGGAGACACACATGATCAATATTAGGAATGAAAAAGGAATCACTTCAGACCTTTGGACAGAAAAGCAGGATTTAATCAAGTTTTTGAAGTGTCCATCTGAGGGCGGATGAATGATCAGAGGTGAAGGGCACAGGGCCACTCTAACAGAGAGGTCAAGTATGCTTTCTAGTATTCATGTTGGGTGGTGTGGTTTATAATGGTGTGAAACTCCCACTTATGGCCTCTGCAGGTACTACACACACGGCGCACACACTAGCATGCATACACAATTTTAAAACAATAAATAAAGCCTCTGCCCCTCTCAAGAACCAATCAAAAGAGCAAAAAGACCATCCTGCAGGGTGGGAAGAGGATTCGCCAGCTGCAGGGGGCTAACATCTAGGGTATACAAGACACACAGTAAAACAACCCCAAATCAAGTGACCCAACCCAAAACAGGACTTCTCAGACTAAGGAGGACATGTGGCCACAAATACAGAACATATCAGTCAAAATGACCTAGGGTTTAGGTGTAACGTGGTGGTAGAGCTCACCTACCCTGCTCAGGACTCTAGGATCCATACCCAGCACTGTTGGGAAACAAACCAGCCTACAAGGAGATGCCGTTTCATCCTGTTAGAATGGTTAATTAAAACAAGGAAGCCAGGCATGTGGTCAACATGGCTCACACACTTTATAATACTAGCACTTGGTAGGCTGAGGCAGGAGGATTGCCTTAAGTCTGAGGCCAGCTGGGCTAATGGGTAAGAAACTATATCAAAGTAAAAATTAAAAAAAAAAAGGTTCTGGTAATTGTGGAAAAAAAGAAGATGTCTGTACATTGTCGGTGAGAACACAAATTAGTCTGGCCCTTACGGAGAACAGCATGGAAACTTCCCACAAAATTAAAACTAAACCTGTTTACTGATCCGTCTGTTCTACTTCTGAAAATGAAATCCATATTAAAAAAGAGATACCTGCAGGTATGTGCTGTCTGCAGTTCTGTTTGCAAAACCCAAGATGTAGACTGGCCCAGGAGCCCACCAATGGATGGATGAAGAAAAGGTAGGGACACATACGGGAGTACTACTCAGTCATGAAAAGGAACGAAATCCTGTTGTTGGCAGCAAAATGGAAGGAGCGGGAGGACACTGTTGGGTGAGATAAGCCAGGTTCAGGAGACGTTCCTCCCCTTCTCATCCACAGTGGAAACCGTGAACTTTGTAACCGTGACACCACACACCATAAAGACAGATTTCCCCCATGAAGATGAAATGAGCCAAGTTCTGTAGTGACCTGAGCCACCAGGATAAAATAGATGGGCTGAGCCATCTTCTGCTTTAAAACTTAAGGAAAAGCAAATGCAGAAGAGAACCCTCAAAGTCCGACTGTTTTCACTAGTGAAGTACATAGAGCTGTTGAAGTAATAACACACGTTTCACATCATTTTTTTTCCCAAAAATAGAAGAGGAAGGGCCACTTTTAAATTCTTCTTCTTTTTTTTTTTTTTAAGTGAGGAGCATAATCAGGACCTAAGCCAGACCAAGCAGGTTTAGACATGTGGACATGTGACTATGAAGACAGACGCCTGCGGAGTGCCCCCACACTGCCGCATCGCATCCAAGTGTGATTGTTCCAGAAATTCAAAGCTGGGAAAATGATGGATGTTACCATAATTGGCCATGGGAAGAGACTCAGAGGCTGGGTGTGGGGCAGAGCCCACCCGACAGACCTCAGCATCGTTCACAAAGGCAAGGGGCAGAGTTCCTTCAACACAGGCCTGGAGCAACCACAAGTTCACAGAAGCAGTTAGCTTAGTGATTAAAAGGGGGGGGGGAGCGTTTACCCTGAAGTCGGGAATAGAACAGGAAAGTCCGCTCTCACCGCTGACATGACCGTGATTGACATAGCTTGCTCAATCAGGACACCTGGGAGTGCAGAGATGCAGAAGGAAGGCCAGAGGGACAGCTCTGTGGGGAAAGGACCTTCCATGCAAGCGTGAGGATCGAAGTTCCATTCTCAGCACTCATGTAAAGGCAGGGCAGGGTGCCACATGCCTGCAGTTCCCGTGCTGATGGAGGGGTAGAGTTAGGGGATACCCACGGCTTGCCGGCTGGTAATCTCCAGCTACAGGAAAAGACCCTATCACACAGGTATAGAAGGGAAGTGGAAACATTCTGGTCCATGGGTGTTGAATTTATATATTTGTTTAAATATTTTTATGGGTACTGTGTATGCCTTTGTGAATTCAAGTGCCTCCAAAGGCCAGGAGAGTGGCATCAGAATTTCTGGAACTAGAGTTACAGATAGTTGTGAGCCATTATATGGTTTGGGGGTACTTATGCAAGAGCAATGAATGCTCTTAGCTGCTGGGCTGTCTCTCTAGCCTTCAGATGTCCTAATAAGTATGATAAAAAAAATTCACATCATTCTACCAAAACTATTAGAACAATTAAGTGAAATCAAGGTCGCAAGGCATGAGACAACCAACAAAAACAATTTTTTTTTTTTTTAGCACTCAGTATGATAGTGAGGAACAGCGAGAGACTAAACTTACTAGAAACATTAAGAATGGCTCCCACACAAATAGGCCTCTGAAATATTTATGGCATCATTCATTTTCAGGAAATGCTTCTTACAATGACAACGAGGTGCGCTGCAGAGTGCTGGGGTCACAACATGAGGACCGGGCCGGTATGGACGTGAGCAGCAGGAGCGCTCATCCGCAGCTGGTGGGAATACAAACCAGTCTGGGCAGTCGGCAGATGGTCTGACAGCATCTCGCACAGCTGTGTTCACCCAGTAACTTGTAAACACATCCACACACAGCCTTGTGTTTGCAACATCCATAATTGCTAAAATTTGGAAGCAAGCCAGATTTTGCCCTTCAGCATGGGGATGGGTAGACAAACAGGTCTATCCAGACAGGGGATTAAGATGCAGCCATTGAAAGAAGTGAGCTAGGGCTGGGGGATGTAGCTCGGTCGTAGAATGCTTGCCCAGCATGCTCAAGGCTCTGGCTCCATCTCCAGCACCACAGGGAAGAAGTGATTTATAGGGTTCTTCAAAAACGTAAACAAAACCACAACTCTGACTTGAGTGTGGAATGTCCCTCATAGGCTCATGTGTTTGAATACTAGTTGCCCAGCTGGTGGCGCTATTTTGAAAAATTGTGGATCCTTCAGGAGTCAGGATATTATTAGAGAAAGTCTGTCACTGGGGGTGGACCTTTAAGCTGCATTTCCTGTCACCCTCTGCTTCATGGCTGCAGGGTATTGTTACCCTTTGGCCCATTACCGTGCCTTGCGTTCCCCGCCATCATGTGAGCCAGAACAAACCAAACCCTTCCTCCCTCAGGTTGCTTCTTCTAGTCAGGATTTTTGTCACAGTTATAAGAAAAGGAACTAACGTACACTGTAATCCAGGAATCCCATTTCAAGGTTTATACCCAGAGGAACTGAAAGTGAAGAGTCCGTGGGGTGAGCAACAATGTGGTTTGTCACAGTGTTGCTCGAAAATGATGGTAGTGTCCTTCAACAAATGACAGGATGAACAGGGTGGCCATGCACATAGTAGGATTCAGCCGCAAGAAGGAAGGGGTTCTGTCATATACTGAAATGGAGACGGACCTTGAAGCCACTGTACTAAAGGAGGTAGGCTTTCACAAGGGGACACACACACTCCTTGTGGTATCCCACTCCTGTGAGAGCCCCTGGTCATGGTATCCGTAGGGCAGGGTGGGCACCAGGAGCTGAGATGGGCATCAGTGTTTTATACCAACAGATCTTCAGTATGAGAAGATGAGAAAGTTCTGTGGCAGATAATGAGGCTGGCTGTTTGACACTGTGACTATTCTTGTGGTCAGAACTGCTCTTTTGAAAATGGGAGGTTGTAGGGAGGGAGAGCGGAGGTGGACATGTCCAGCTACTTTGTATATATGTACGAAAAAAATTCAAAGATTGAATAAAAAAACATTAAGTAAGTGAAAAATAGGAAAGATGTTAAATAGTGTGTGAGTTTTGCCACAACATAGAATGACTGGAAAGAAGCTGGCTTAGTTAGTGAAGTGCGTGCCTTGCAAGCATGAGAACCTGAGTTTGGATCCTCAGCTCCCACATAAAAAGCCACCCATAATGATGTGTGTCATTTATCCAGCGTTATGGAGGCCAGAGCTGGTTGACCAGTTGTTCTTGCCAAGTCAATAAGGTCCAGTTTCAGTGAGAGACTCTGCCTCAAAAGATACGGTGGAGGTCAGGCAGTGGTGGGACAAGTGGAGAATGTGTGTGCACAGGGTGAGTATACAGACAAGTGTGTCTGCAGGCAGCTGCATTTGGGGGCTGTGTGTTCCATTCAAGGTTGTTGTGAGCCCAAAGCTACTCAGAAGAAAAAAAAATTAAACCTATTTTTTAAAAAAAAATCAATCAAAGACTTAGCAATAATCTAACTGCACATGTTCGGAATTTGTTTGCTACAAATTACAAGCTACTGACTGGAGACATCAATGAATACATGAGCGGAGAGAGCTTGCCCTGTGGGTTTATTTGGAGACTCAGAGGAGCAACAATGGAGGCCCCTCAAACCCCGTTTCAGACTCACTGGAGTTTAATAGCGGCACAGGGTGCCATGCAGAGGCAGACACAGCATTAGTGGAATGTGTATGGAAAGGGGGAAGGGAGGATAATATCCAAAGAAATTCTGAAACAAGAAATGAGTTGGGGAAGAGGTAGTGACTGATTTTAAAACTTCTCATGTTGCAGCAGTGGTCTAGACTTCGAAGTGGTGACAGAGGGACGGTTGTGCAAAGCAGGGCAGGGAAGTGGCCCAGACACCAATTCTGCCACACAAGGCAGGCTTGGAGAAAACCCAAAAGATGACTGTGATGGACAGAAGTGCTTCTGTCGAGTTTCTGCCGCTATGACAGGATGGCTGAGTCTGGATGCTTTAAGAAGAATGGAAGTTTAGCCTTTACAGCTATGGAGACTGGGAAGTCTAAGGAAAAAAGGCACTGTGGAGGCATCGCTTCTGGGTCCTCACATCAAGGAAAAGAGAGCTGGGCCTGAGCCATCTATAATTATGGGATGCAGGTCTACCAAGGATGCAGAGTACCGAGCCCTGCCCAAGGGCACCACATCACCTCTTACAACCCCCTTGCAGGGATCACTTGACAGCACAGAGATTTGAAAAACACAGTTAGACCCTAGCCAAGTGAGAGCCTATTTCAGGGAGTGGACCGATGGATTACCCACCTGTAGGGTCGTACACTAACAGTCTCATACCTTCAAGAGTTAAGAAGTCAGCCACAGATCCACCATACAGTATACCCAGGCCTGTGCATGTGCAGGAGAAGAAAGGAAAGGAAAGGAAAGGAAAGGAAAGGAAAGGAAAGGAAAGGAAAGGAAAGGAAAGGAAAGGAAAGGAAAGGAAAGGAAAGGAAAGGAAAGGAAAGGAAAGGAAAGGAAAGGAAAAAGAAAAAGAAGGGAAAGAAAGGAAACTAGAAATCATCTCCCCAGTGGCAGAGAACAGGATCCGGGCTTTCTCAATGGAGAGCAGGCAGTGCCTACATCAGAAAAGATCATGCTGGGAATGTGACTCAGTTTCAGCCTGAGGAGACTGCTACATGGAAAGAAAACGGAAGGAAAGATCCGAGTGAAAACCTGCAAAACAAAAACCAGAAAAACAGACAAAAGCAACTAAGCCCAAAGACTGCACTTCAAGATCAATGACAGCTGGTAAATTCCTAGATGGTCAAGGGAAAATAAGAAACGAGAAGACAGATATTCCTAACTGCAGGAGTGAATGTGGACTTGGCTGTGTATGAAGATGGCTCCCAGGAGCGGTGGGGCTGGCTCAGTCAGTACTGTGTGCTTCTCTCAGCTCTCATAAGTCAACTGCTGGGGTCTTCCCCAGGGCCTGGCCCCACAGCCTACGAAGGAAGTGTGCTGACGACCAGATAGACATACAAAGAACCCAGCACCAACATGGGGACTCCCCTGCCCTGGGACATTTGACACATGAACTAAAAAGACTGGAAATAAAATATGCACTGTAACATTTAAAAAGACTAAAGTCAAACAGTGGGTATTTCCTACACACACTGCAATTATGTTACAACTTCGTGAAAAAAAAAAAAAACTAGAAAATTCACACTGGTTAGAACATACCGCAAATGCTGTGGGGAAACACACAAGGGAATGTGAAAGTATTCTTAGTGCTGGGATTTTGGCTGGCTTGATTTTGTGCAGGTGACACCATTGCTGGGAAGTGTTTTTAACTGACACCTCAGGCTAAACATACAAAACTGTTAACACTTAACTATTTTGTGTATGTGTTCCTATGTGCACAGGGACACACACACGTGTTCATGTGTGTATATATGTTCATATATGGGTGGACACATACCTGTGCTTATGTATGTGTGTTTAGGTATGTTGACACATATGTATTTGCTTGTGTGTGTGTTCATGTGAGGGTAGGCACACATTCATGCTTATATATGGGTGGGTGAGCATACATACATGCATGTATAGTTATATATCTGCTTGGGTATGTGTTCCTATAGCATGGGTACACATGAATGTGTGTGTATATATGTCTATAGGAGTCAAACCTGAGTATCATTCCTCAGGTACTGGCCATAATTTTTCAATTTTTTTTTTTTTTTTTTAGTTTTCTCACTGGCCTGGAATTTACCAAGTAGGCAGAGCCCCAAGGACAAGCCTGTCTCAGTCTCCCAGTCTTGAGGTTGCAAACACACCACTGTCCTCGGCTTTTTCTTCTTTATGGGTTCTGGGGCTCAGAATCAGTACCTGCTACTTGCTTAGAAGGTTCTGACCCACTAAGCAGGCTCTCGAGCATATTTTTTTTATTTTTACTTATGAAAGCAACAAGTCAAAGTACTTTGACCACATATGATGAAAACTCTGCTTGTCAAAACTGTGGAAATGGCCAAAGAAGAATCAAGAAGAAAAATGGCTTAACAGGAAGTATCCTGAGAAGCCTGACAGAGCTGAACACCAGGAGGCAAAATATGTCCGTCAGTTTGATGTGTAGATTATAATGAAAAAAATATGTCCGTCAGTTTGATGTGTAGATTATAGTGTGCTCTGCCTCAACCAAGACATCAAGGTGATTTTAACAAGTGAAAACGTTGGGTCACACCCAATGCTGCAGAAGTACATGAAGAGTTAAGGACGAACCATGATCGCTCGAAAATGTCACCTTTTTCTCCATGGTTTCCCACCAATTTGTCACTGTCCCTGTTGTCTGGTACTCAGTCCACAAAACGATAGCACAGGAGACACCCAAAGGGAAAACAGGAGCTAAAGCTGGGAGCAGGGCCTCACCCACCCCTGGTCTTCAGAAAAGCGGCATGAACTCTGGCCTTCTCCCTTAGTGTGTGCAAACCCAGAACAGGGTCCTGGTGGGTGGTGGGGGAGGGTTACTGAATGGGATGCCTAGTCCAAACTCTATAATATCCTCTCTCTAGTGAAAAGTTCGGTATTATATTAAAAAAAAAAAAAGCAAAAACCCATGTTTTTGTCACAAGCCCATTATGCCAAACTTAATTCCTTGGCATTGGTGTGCGTGCATGTGTGTGTATGTGTTGCCTGTGCCCATACATGCATACATTTGAAGGCTGGAGGTCAACACTGGATGTCTTCCTTAACCATTCTGGACCTTGTTCTTTGAGACAATGTCACTCAGTGAACTTGGAACATGCTTACTCAACTTGCCTGGCTGGCTAACTAGCTTCAGGGATCTTCCTGTCCCTACCCCACCCCCCAGGAATGCCTGTCACCACACCCACCTTTTTACATGGGGATCTGAACTCAGATCCTCATGCTTGAGTGGTAAAAAGCACTTTAGTTTGAGCTTGTCTCCCAAGCGCCTTGGTGGTTTATCCTGGTCACCTTGAGTGAATGGAGAGATGTCTGCGGGAATCAGTGAAGCTCCCTTCTGGCGGGTCTGTGAGGATGTTTCCAAAGACATTGGCCCAGAGGCCAGAAAGAAGGTCATGAAGGGGAAAGGCCCATCCTCGATGTGGGAAACACCTCTTAACATCTGTGCCCAGATATAATAAAAGTGGGAGAAGAGGAAGCCAGGCGGCACACACAAGCACGGCTCACCTGATTGCTTCCATTGCGATGGACTTCAAAATCCTGATTCTTCCACTTCTCTACATGAGCTTACAGGAGTCCCCCCCTCCCCCCCCCGCCCAGGGAGCCTCTAGACATGAGCCTCAGGCTGGGGCTGCAACATTGGTCCCTTTGCTCTGAGGATCCCGTCACTGGACCATCCAGCTAACTATGATGTAAGCCAGCCTAAAGAACACCCCATTAGGACACATATACATTTGTATGCATGATGTAGACACATGTACTGAAGGAAAAGAAGCCCACTGAGGGCCGTCCAAAGTCTCAACCACAGAAACGTCACAGAGGACGCCATGTGTGTCTGTGCTCGAAATAAGAAAAGATGCCCAGCATGCTGCCCTCTACCTGTAATCCCAGTTCTTAGGGGGCTGGGGCAGAAGGATGGTAAATTCTAGGCCAGCCTGTGTTATATGGTGAACACTTGTCTCAAAAATATTTTTAAAGCCAAAAGTAAAGCTGGTTACATAGAGTTCAAGGTCAGCCTGGGCTACATGAGATGAGATGAGACACACAGAGACAGACAGACAGACAGACAGACAGAAAGACAGAAAGACAGAAAGACCAGACACACACAGAGAGAAAGGTGGGGGGAATTAAAGAGCTAAATAATCCATTGAGATACTAGAGACCGCAATAGCAAACAGTACAGCAAAAAGAACAGTAACTCTTAAAGAAATCGAGACCAAAGTTAAAATCTTCTGTGTCAGTTACCTTGCTCATTGCTGTGACAAAATGCCCCAGAAAAAGAAACCTAAGAGGAGGGGGGATTTACTTTGCCTCATGGTGCCATGTGGGCAAGGCTGGGCAACTGCGGCTTACAGCACAGCCGGCGGTATCACAGTAGGTCAGGAAGTGGAGAGGTCCTTCTGGAAGGGGAACCAGCCTGTGACCCCTAAGCCTTGCTCACTTCTGCAAACCTACTATGTCTGCCGTCTAGACTAACCCTGTGTCCTAAAGGCTCCAGGACCTTCCAGGACAGCACGAGCCTCTGGGAACCCAGTGTTTATACATTGAAGCCTGCAAAGGACATTACAAATTCAAAGCATGACTCCTTCCCACTTAGAAACCCCAGAGCACGTGGTCACATCATCTGCTGCTCCAAACAGCACAAAGACACCCCATTCCCAGTGGCGTGTCCCTGAGGGAGTGGGAAGAACATTGCAAGTCTATCACATGCCTCCCTACCTGAAGAAGAGCAAATACAGCAGTGTTTAAAAAAAAATACTGATACAAAGAGAATGCTTTAAATTTGACCCAGACGCAAAAGGTTGTTTCAATGTTAAAAAAGCAACAACTAGTAATACAATTACAATAGTTTGCAATTGTTTTTTTTAACAATTTTATTTTTTTAAGATTTATTTTTATTTTGTATGTTGTGTGTATGTGCTTGAATGCTTCTATTGCTTATAGAGGCCAGAAGAGGGCTTCAGATTCCCCCAGTTGTGAGCTGCTCAGCTGTAAAAGAAACCTGGATCCTCTGCTAAAGCAGCTGATGCTCTTAACTCTTAACTACTGGGCTTCCTGGCCAGCTCCAGGTTTGTTTTGATTTTTAGTTCTGGGTAGAGTGGCGCTGTGTGTGCACGTGAGCACAGCATCTCAGGAAACCAGAGGAGGACTCCAGACCCCCAGAAGCTGGAGTTACAGGGGTTGTGAACTGCCTGCCATAGTTCCTGGGAATCCCAACCTGAGTCCTTTGCAAGAGTAGCCAGTGCTCTTAACCACTGAGGCATCTCTCTAACTTCTACCTTAACTTAATAAGGGAGAGGGAAATCATGTCATCAAATTAAAAGATGCAGAAACACGGTCACAAAGCTGTCGTATTCCATACAAGTTTACCGTAATTGGGCTGCCGAGGTGGGTAAAAGTGCTTGTTGCACAAGCCTGATGATCTAAGTTCAATCTTAGGTTCCAGGATAGAAAGGGAAAAAAAAAAACCCTCTAAAATCTATGACCTTCACGTGTGTTCTATGACACATGTGTGGGCATGCTCATACCATACACACAATAATATTGAATTTACTTTAATTTTAAAAATTGCTGGAGAGCTGGCTCATGCTTAAGAGTATGTGTTACTCTTGCAAAGAACCCGAATTTGTTTGCCAGGTCCAGTTCTAAGGGATCTGACGCCACCACATGCACATGGTACATAGACATACATACGTGCAAGCAAGATACTCAGACACATGAAATAAAAATACTGTAAACTTTTAAAAGATATATACATTTACATATTTATGTAGCTATAAAACTGTTGGTATAATGTTCTTTTGGAATGTATATAATTTACCCTTGTTCATTAAAATGCTGTTTTCTCTACCCCGAGATCTGGTTTCAATCCGGACATTGCATTGTGATGCTTATTCTGAGCATCACCTGTTTCAAGTTTGTGTAAACATGCCACCATTGTTCTCTGTATTGTCAATTAAACAAGCAGCCCCAGTGCTGAGCAATGGAGGGGATAGTGTAGGACATCCTGGTCCAGAAGGGAAAGAGAGGAAGCAGGAGGGAGGAGTGAAGGATCTGCAGGAGAGGTCTTGGAACCATGTGGAGGGATGAACGGGATCTAAGATGTGACTAAAAGCAAGTGTAATGGGTGAAATTCAAATGGTAGGAAACTATGCAGTCTTGGAGGTTTAGGATGGAGTAACTATTGCCCAGCATTGTGCTCCAGGTTAATTAAATAAATCCCAGCTTCTATGTGTTGATTTGAGTATATGGCTGGTTTAGGACTAACCACTGCTTAACTAAAAAATATTTCAATAGTAAATATTAATATTCAACAACATAAAACAAAGGCTTGGATGAGAGAGATGGCTCAGCAGGTAAAGGCATCTGCTGGCAAATTGGATGACCTGAGTTTGATCCCTGGAACCTACATGGTAGAAGGGAAAATTTGAGTACCATGGGGCTGTCTTCTGACCTATGCATGGTGCACATGCACACACACCCACACACACATACACACACTAAATACATGATAAATATTAAAAAACAAGAACAAAGCATGATTAAAATTGTGTTCATACAGTGCAGACTAGCTGAAGCTAGCAAAGTCAATATTATAATATAATATAATATAATATAATATAATATAATATAATATAATATAATATAATATGAGATTTACTATATTGGCTTCCAGGGTGTAATCTAGGTAGTCCAGAAATGGCTGTCTCACACTGGAGAGACAGAGAACCCACTGGGCTGGATGTCTCAGTAGTCCCAATCTGAAGGCCTAGGGGAGTCTGAAAGAGCTGCTAATCATCAGTCTAGAGATGTAGGTCCTAATGTCAGTGAAGAAATGCTGCAGCAACAGGATGGATGAGCTTGTCAGCAAGAGTGGAGGCAAGCAGGCAAAGAGCAAAAGCTTTCTTCTTCCATGTTCTTTTATATGAGCTGCCCTCAGAATGTGTCCCAGATTCAGGATGGGACTTCCCACTTCAGGTAATCTGCACAAGAAAAATTCTCCCAGGAACACCCAGCAGCTTGGGTTTTGGCTGATCCCAGATGCAGTCAGGTTGAGAACCGAGATGGATCATTACATATCATTGCTGCTGCTGTCCTCTGCTGACTTCAGACTCCAGCTTCTTCAGCTTTCCAGCCTGGCCGGAAAGAATGCCATCGTGGGTGTGCACTGCATTCCTTTTATCTGTTTCCCCATTGGTGGATGCCCTGGCCGGTTCTGTAACTTAGCTCTTGTTGAACAATGTTACAACGAACACTGCCATGTCGATGTCTCTGTGATATGTGCCCAGGAGAAGTGTGCACTTTATTATTTTATATTTCTTTTTTCTTATTTGTGTGTGGGGTGTATGTTTGAATGTATGTATAGATGTGTGCACACGGGTAAGTGTGCATGGGGAGACCAGGGGTTGATGTCAGATGTTTTCCTCAATCGCTCAATGCTTTATCTTTAGAGACAGGGTTTTGATGAAGCTGGAGTTCACCAATACTGTTTGGCAGGCTGGCCAGTGAGCCCCTGGGATTCCCTCCCTAGCACTTGGTTACAGATGTGTGCCGGCCCTCATGCTTACAGGACAGGCACCTTACCCACAGAGCTGCCTCCCCAGCTCCAAGCTTATTACTTTTTAACACACGTGTTTGTGAAATGCAAAAATCTGTCCTATCATCTTTGCAGTCTAGCAAGAAAGCCCTCATTAGCATATCATGAATAATCGAGAGCTCCTTTATGCAAATCCAAGAGAACTACAAATAGCTAGAATAAATATCATAGGAAGTCACATGGCCCTAAAGGACTTTTTCTTCCTGTGAGGATTATGCAAAGAAAGCCTGCTTTCCCCCACTGCCAAGACACACTGTAAACAAGGCCTTAGGAAAGGCAGACAGTCAAAAAAAACAGTATATACTGATGAGATTAGATATTTTGGGAACATTTGCAGATAAGGCTCCACAGCCACAAAGAAATCAATATGAAATAAATGCCCCAAGAACGATGCTGACTCTGCACATGTGCGTTGGAGATCAGTTACATTCCGTGACAACAGCTATATACACTTGGAGAGGAGAGTATTTCAGGCTGTGACATTTACAACCACATAAAAGCCCTATGTCTAGAAATCAACCTGACAATCTCTCCAAGACTGTATAGAAAACTAGAAAGCATTCTCGGCAGAAATTAAAAGGCATCTAAGTACAGGCAGCCTACTGCACACTCAGGCATTTGAAAAGATCAATGTTGCTCTAAGAATGTAAATTCTCTCCCAGTGTATGTATGGATTTAACCAAATTCTCACTAAGCTTTTACTTTTGTTGATTTTTTTTTTATTTGACAGGTGGATCCTAAAAGCCAAATGAAAAGTAGAAGCCAGGAGAGCTCTGAAGAGCAGGAGGCAGCTCGGAGGGACCCGTGGCTGGTGCAGGCCTGGGGGACACCCCAGGAAGACCCTTAAGACACTCGGGGTTGGAAGGGACAAAGAAAAGTAGGTGGGTTTGTTTCCACTCTGCTGAACTGTGTACCTAGATGTGAAAAAATCGCAGAGGACGAGGGCAGACAAATTAAAACTGTCAGTAATAGAGAAAGTCACCACGGGAAGGCACTTCCCACAGAGAAGATGTCGCAGCAGGTATAAACATTACAACCACTAGACAAGACAGACTGCAGACCAAATGAGAGTGAAAACCTATCCCCTCTTCTCCCTTTCCGGGGGAGGGCTAGGGTCCCAGGGCTGGCCCATTGTCCTCCATGACAGCAGGGGAAAGTAGGCATCAGCAGAGAAAACAGCAGACATTGTCTCCCCCTCATCCCCACAGCCTTCCAGGCATTTGTGTCCATCCTTGAGTCCCATAAACTTGAACACGTCCCTTAACAGCCAGCCTCCCTGCCACCAACCCTTATACCTGGGTCCCTGGCAACCTCTCCTTTTATGTACCTGCCTCCAGGGATTCTTTACACACTCTTTGTAGATGTTTCGTTTCATAATAAAAATTACCAAACCCACCCGTGCCTGTTTCTTTTCACAGAGCCTGTATCTAGACACAACAAGTTAAGTATCCTTTAAAGTATAGTTTTCTTTCTAAAAATAGAAAACATCACCTGCTCTGTGCTGGAATCACTTCTGAATGACTTAAGGATGATTCCGTTAAAGGAAGGTTACTAGAAACTCAAACCAAGATGTGTTCATGCTCATATTTTTTTATAAACATGGAAACATATTGGTGGCTGTTTTGGTTGTTTCCTATTTGTGGCATTTACGAACAACACGCTATGAACGTGTATGTATAAACACATGCACGTTGGACAGAAGCTACATAGAGTAAAACCTGTGATTTTAAAAGTCTGGAAAATGAATGCTTGTGTGATTCCCCCACCAGCACACCATGAGTCACTCATGGATACTTTGATGGTCATATAAGCTGGCTTTTCATCCCAATGTCTTCAGGTCTTTTTTTATTTTTTTAATATTTATTGCTTTATTTATGTTATGTGTCTTTGTTGTGTGAGTGTATATGCACCATGTGCATACAAGAGCATCAGATCCCCTGCAACTGGAGTAACAGATGTTTGTGAGATGCCATGTGTATGTGCTGGGAACCAAACCTGGGTCTTCTGGGAGAGCAGCACACATTCTTAACTGCTGAGCCGCCTCTCCAGCCGCCGATGCCTTCTGTTAATATGACAGAGAGAAGCAGCGGTGGTAGGGAGATATGAGGAGCTGCCTGCCACGCCCACCAGGCATTGGCCATCAAGGAAGTGGTCAAGTCTCTTCAGTGTTCTGCCAAAGGGGACAAACATACAGCGTGGTGCAAGCTGAAGCCGCCATTAGACACCACCATGAGCTTGGCAGAGACAGATGCCAGGCAGCAGGGTAGGCGTGCGGCTACAGGAACATTGCAGCGGATAAAAGCAGAGCTGTGAGCATCTCCTACCAAAGAAGGTATTCTGGGAACACTGTAGCCCAGGGGCCTATCTCCTAAGGGAGAGCCCCAAGAAATACATTATTTGCTAACGGTGCTAAGTAGCCCACCTTTTTTATTTTATGGTTTTATTTTTTATGAAAAGCCCCCCTGCAGCTTTGAAAATGTTTTGCTTCGTTTTTTTGCATTCCCTCCTCACCTCTGGCTGCGCTAAAGTCTCTCTCCCTCTTGTCTTTGTTATTCTGCCGTGTAAAGCTGCAATAGTTTTCTTGTCTCTGTGCTCGAGTGCTTGTAGCATAGAACTATATTTTGGTTCAGTATTTCGGGGCAGAGAGGACATGGCTGTCTGTGCCGGAGGGATGTGGGCTGCTTGTTTACATCTCAGTGTGCCTGGGAGCAGAGAGAGCTAACTGTGGCCCTCAACTCCTGCTCTCCTTTCCTCCTTACTCCACCCGACCCCCAGGCCTCTTGCTTTGTCTTGCTATGGTTTTTGTTTGCTTTTAATTTTTGAGTTTTGTTGCTGTTGTTTGTTTTTAATTTTCTTGCCATGTAGCTCAGGAGGCGTTAAACTCCCAGTGACCCTGGGCTGCCCTCACCTCTCACTCTCATCCACAATCTTGTCTAACCCTCCAGCTATCTGGTCAGAACCAGCTCAAGCTTCCGTATCTGCCCAGCCCTCCACTGACCTCCATCTACACTCTGTGCCCACTGCTGGCAACAGCCTCTTTTCTTGCCTTGTCCTCTCCGGCACTCCTGATACTGCCAAGAGCACGATCAGAAATTACAAAGGGAGCCACTCCTCCACACCACTGAGCATGTCATGGGCCCCCTACCTGAACCCCACACTATCTCATTTTTCTAAGACCAAACAGGTCCTCACGGGGTTGGGGGCGCTGTCCACTCTGTCCACTCTCCTGTTCCTACCTTCCATTTTCCAGCTTATCCCCGCCTCAGTACGTGGGGCAACGCCACATCCTAGACTAGCACAGCTGCTGCTGATTTTGACCTATTAGCATTGACCTTCAGCTGACAATGGAAAGTTCTCCCCATTTCAAGGGCCTAAGTAGATGAGAAACTGATCAACACCCCGTGAGATTCCCAGGGACCACCAGGGCTCCAGCCCCACACAGGGTGCCTAACTCTGGACCCAGTGTGTGGCTTCCACCTAACACCCCTCACTTCACCATCCGACGCAGCTGGCCATCACAAGACCTCTTTGTTCCTGAGCAAGCCTCCTACAGAATTAGCTGTGCGCAGGTGCTGAGGACATGGACTGCAAAGCAGCACCCCAAACCTCTAGGTGACGCCTAGGCTCTGCTCAGAACATGGACAGAAAATAAAGCTGAGCTGGGCACATGTTTTAATGAAAGTTCACAGATACAAGAGCTTGGAGCAGGGGTCACAGCTTGGAGGAAGTTGAGGGTCAGGAAAAAGGGAACCCAGGTGCTGGCAGCCCCCATCCAGGGAGCTTCCATGTAAGCCCTTCTTGCTGGGTGTCAGGTCTGAGGGGTCCAGGAGCCTGGGCAGGGTGCATGGATCAGGGAGGGCAGCCACTGGCAACCAGGCAGCATTGTGGGAGGAAGCCCAGAGACCCAGTGCCAGCAGGACAGGGGCAGGCGGCAGATAGGATGGCTGGGGAGAGTGCTCCACTCCATCGGGCACTCAGCTTCTGGTGGCCTTGCTGCCATGCATGGCTCTGGGCCTTGGTGGAAGCCCATCCCGCCTCACGTTCTCAGCATCCCGAATCTCCGTGGCCATCAGTCTCAGGGCTGTGTCTCCAAGAGCGCTGCCTGCTGGGCTCAGTAGTCAGTGAGCGGGTACCGCAGGAAGATGAAGATGAGGATGATGCAGGAGGCTGCCAGTGCCGAACTGGTGATGTTAAACAGCCGTGCTGTCTTGGCATCCTCCACGGCCCCATTCAGGTCATTCAGGAGCTTCTTGTCCCTAACCTGGAGGCAGAAGGAGGAGGACGAGAGGTAGAGGTCAGAAGGGGCAGGGGAGTGGAGGCTGGCAAGTGATAGGTCAGTACAGGGGTGGGGAGAAAAGAGGAAGATGTCGGAGGAAGCAGGAGGAGGAGGCCAGCAGAGGAAGGAGGGGGAGGTCAGCAGAGGAGACAGAATGGAGGCCAGCAGAGGAAGGAGGAAGGTTAGCAGAGGAGTAGGGTCAAAGGTCATCAATGAGGAGGAAGAGAGGCAGAAATCAGGGGAGGAGGCATGACAGAGACCACCAGATGACGGGTGTTAGAGGAAAACACAGGAACGGTATGGAGACTAGCGAAGGAGGGGAAGAGGGTGGCAGAGGTCATCAGTGGAGACAGAGGGCAGGAGAGGCAGGAGGTGGGGGTGGTGGGAAGCAGGGATGTGAGAGCTGAGCAGCCTCGGGACCTCTTTCCTGCAAGTGCCTGCCTTCAGTTTGGGGAACACAGTCAACGAGACCCTCGTCTCTCACAGCTTGTAAAGTAAATAGTGTTTGGTTAGAGAAGAAAATGGGGAACAAGGAACACAGGTACCCGGGGAAGGATGCTCAGGAATTTCCGTTTTATTTTGTAAAACGGCTCAAAGAGTCTGAAGTGATCCAGTGTAAAACTGGAGACACCGGACGCATAGTGACTAGGACGATAACACCAGGGGCGGTGGGTGTGGGAGGTGTGACGGTCAGTTCCGCCTAGCTGGACCTTAACTAGAATGCTGAGTGGACAGGCATCCCCGGGAGATGGAGACAGAGCGGGCCACTTCTAAGAGGCTACCTGGTCAGGGCAAGCATGCCTTAGGACGGCCCCCTTTTGCTGCAGAAGCCTGTGAATGCCAGCTGAACATGACGCAAGCTGAAATCAGAGCCTAGGAGATGGGGATATAAGATGAGCACAGGGAAGGTGGGAATTGCTGTGCTCGGGGACTGGGTTTGGTTGAAAGAAGAAAGGTGAACAGAAAGGCATTTGGACCGGCTGATGACAGTTAGGAAAGTGGATACCCGAGGAGGAAGTGAGGTGGGATGGAGGATGGATGGGTGGGAACAGCAGGAGAACAGGAGCCTGCTAGGAGGAGGGATTGTCCTGAGGAGGAAAGGACAAGAAGGGAGGAGGAGGTGTGGAATGGGTACAAGCAGTGGAGCAGAGGGAGCAGGCAGGAGGAGGGGCAGGAGTGGGGAAGGGTGGGAGGAAGGAAGGGACCCAATAAAGGGCAGGGGGTGACTCTGGGAACGTGGGTTGTACTATATATGAATTGGACAGAGAGCTTCTGTGGGAAGAAGAGGAGTCAGGAAAGCAAAAGTGGGCGTGAGACTCTGACCTCTGGTGACGTGGGAGGGAGCCAACCTCTCTGTCACCAAGAAGGAGTTGTTTCCCCATTTCCTCAGCTCCCACAATTTGAGTGAAGTATTTGATAAAGCATTAGCCCACTCGTTTTCAACTGTAATGCAAACTCCTTTCCCTGACTGATGCTTGCTGCTTGTGTAGGCATGTGATCTCTAGCAAGAATTCTGTATCTAGTTCAACTATCCGGCTGTGATCATTAGCCAGGTGTTCTCTTTAACAAACCAGGTGTTCTACTTCCTCTTGCAAGCCCCTTCCCCCGGGGATGCAGATGTGCTAGCGAAACTCTGGGAGTGAGCTTTTGCGTCTGTGCAGTAAGCTCACACAGTCAGTGGTTCCTGTTGGTGATCCCAACTATGGTCCACAGTGTGGATACAGTGAGATGTCCACCTCACAGTGTTGGCAAAGGCCTCATGGTTAACCCCATGTTTCTGGCACAGCAACTTGCCTTTAGGCTCCTATGGGGAGTGGGGGGGGAGATGATCCTAGAATAATGCTGGCTAGCAGAGAGTACGCAGAAGAGTTTGGCCCACCCTTTTTCTCTATTTTAGTTTTTTAAAAAATAAAATAGATATTTATTTCTTTACAATTCTTGAGGCTAGAAGGTAGCTATAAATACAGAAGTCACTATCAAGTGAACAGTGTGGATGGGTAAGTGAACTTATGTGTGTGTGTGTGAGAGAGAGACATGTAGCTAGAGCAAATGGGGCCACTGGTATGTTGATGTGTGTTAGATGAACAGGAGAGTCAGGAAGATGAATTTTGTCATAAGCTGGGTGAGTGGGATGGGTACACAGAACATATGTCAAACGGAAATAACAGGAGGATATGAGTGGATGCTTGTTGTGGGGGTAGGTAGCCAGATGAGATAGGTACAGATCCTTAAACTCATCAGTCCATCAGCCAGTCAATCAGTTAGTCTTTACTTGATGCCTGCCCTGACAGCAACTGTGCAGCACTTAGCCGTGCCCTTGTATGTAACAAGGACCAATACAAAGCCCCTGTCCTCATGGCTCACAGACCAGGCGAGGGGTCACAAGACATGGGGCAGGTACATGGACTAGGGAGGCTAAAGAGCTAGCTGAAGATGCCAGGGGTCGATGGTGTCCTGGGAGAACACCCAGTCTCAGGAGATATCCCAGAAAGACTTCATTGAGTGGATGCTTGTCACGAGACCAGTGACAAGTTTGGTCCTGATGGGGTGTGCTCCTGGTGGGAGGCTGTCTGTCAAGAAGATGGTGGGCTCTTCAGAAGGACACAGCCAGAAGAAAGGGAAAGCTGGACAGACTCTAACAGAGCTGTTTGCTGAGGGTTAAGATCAGACAGGAAGGAGGCAGAGTCTGGCCTGGAGAAGGGAGACTAATTTATCAGATGAGGACAGGAATCTAGGAACATGGACAAGGGCTGTTTTCCTGACTTATGGCTAGATACCAGGAGCAATGCTGCCAAGTGTGAAGTTCAGGGATGAGGGGCAGAGATGAGCGTGTGAAAGGCATGACCACCTGTGTGGTGGGTGCAAGGACATGTGAGGCACCGGGCGAGCTGGGTCCACCAAGATGAGGGATCCAAGAAATCCCGTGGGAGCAGGAAGAGGACTTGGAAAAGCAGTCAGAGAAGCGACAGGAAAGCTGAGAGGGCCAAGGGGGAGGGCAAGGCTGGAGCAGAACCCTGGAGAAGCAGCCAGAGCAGGAAAGACATAGAGTACCCAGTGGGGCCCAAGAAGTGACAGGTAATGTCTGTTGTGGAAAAACAGGATGGAGGGCAGGTAGTGAGGAGACTAGTGGGAAGTTGGGTGAGTCAAAGCAAGTATGGGAAGAGGAAAAGGACATTAGACAAGACAGGCAGATGGATGGGGTGATGAATGAGCAGCCTTTCGTTGAATGGTCGTGGTCTGATGGGTGAATTCATAACAGGAAGGAAGGAAGGACAGGTCCTAGATGGACAACCAGTGGATGCTAGCTCAGCCTCTGGTGCTGAAGGAACAGGAAAGGGGAAAGGAAAGGGAGGCTGATGGTGACCAAATGGTCAGGAAGTGCTGGGGGTATGTGCTCTACCAATTCAGACAATGAAGGTTCTGACCTCCAGAGAGGGTAGGAGGTGGGGCCTTTGAGGGTGAGGCAGCTGCCGTGGAGAAGAGGCCCCAAGACACCTTTAACCCTTCCACCATGTGTGGACTCACAGATGTGTGACTAACCTACAGCCCAGAAGAGGGCAGACCTGACCAGAGCCTGATCACACTGAGGCCTTGTAAAGTCCCAGTCGCCAGAACTGTGGGGAAGTCGCATCGTGTGGAATCTCTTCACACATGCAAACCAAAGCAGGTAACACGGATGGGGAGAGATGACCCAGCAGGCATGGACACATAGAGGATGGGAAAGAGAGTGGGTAGCTAGAGGGATAGCCTAAGGGATATGTGAGAGCAGAAGGAAGAGAGGCTGGAAGGCACCTGGGCAGGGGTTTCAGAGTGTATGATGAAACATACAGGTACAGCGGTGGGTTGCATGTAGCCATGGGTTTGATCCTCAGCACCACAGATTAATGCCAGCACTTAGGAAGAGCATGTAGAAACAGGAAGGTCAGGAGTTCAAGGTCATCCTTGGCTTTGTAGTTAAGTTTGAGGCCAGCTGGGGTTAAGAGCAAGGGAGAGAGGGAGAGAGAAAGGAGAAAGAAGAGGAGGAGGAGGAGGAAAAAGAGGGAAGACAAGAGAAGAGGAGATCATCCAGGGAAGGAAGGCAAAGGATGGGTAGACGGAGGGACTGAGGAAGCCCAGAGTCAAATAAGAAATAAGAGTTGTGATACCCTGGTGGTGATCTCCAGGGAGTGCCTTGTGGTACTGCATCTGGTTCCCCAGTTTTTTCAATGGTGCTTACTTCACAAGGTTTTGTTATCATTAATTAAAATATTCAGTTTTATCATGGGAGATTGACACTAAGAGCCCCACTATCACTTGATAGTTTATGGCTCTTGTCTTGCTGAAGGTACATGGGTGACTCAGAGGAGAGGAGAGGATGAGGTCGGCAGTGAGTAAGGGGGTAGAAAAGAGTAGTGGAGTGGACTAACAGGCGAGCAGGGAGCAGAGGAAAGGAAAAGAAAGGACAATATGTGCCCCGTGACCAGAGATGGGAATCAGATGGTGAGTGAGTAGATATAGGTGTGGCTGATGTCTTCTAAAGGAACCAGAAGGAAAAGAGCAGCCGGGTAGGAGTTTATTGGGATGGGAATGGTGGAAGTTCAAGGGCGTGTGAATTGACAGATTCACAGTAGGGATGAAGGCTGCTCCTCCCATGATGCCTCTCACCGGTGGGAATAGCGCCTGCAGATGTGAGACTGCTTGGGTGGGAACAGTCCTTGCGAAGCCTCTCCAGCCTCCTCTACTTTACCTCACCCTGAACCTGTTGACCCTTCCTTCAGAATATGTCCAGATCTCAGACCTGGGAGCTCCTCGTCTGGAGATTCAAGTGAACTTCCGATCAAAATATATTTGAAGCAAAGTGGAATTTGTGCTGAACATGTGTGGCCTTTTCTTTGGTGTTCTTCCTTAAGCGATACAGTAGAGCAGAGCAACTATACTGTTGTTAGTCAGGTTATGTTTTATGTCCTCTAGCGATGATGTTGAGAACACGTGAGTATGTATGTAGGCTCCAAACAAACACTGGGCTCTTTTAAGCAAGGACTTGGGCACCTCCGAACTTAGCTTCTGAAGAAACAATCCCCTGTGGATTCTAAACAAGTGACTAGGGGGGCAGCCTCCTGCATACAACTCCTTGGGCAGGCCAGTATCACTGGGAAGCCCCTCCCACTTGGGTTCCCAGCCTCATCTCTCTGCATCCTTAGTCTGCCCCAATCTGAAAACTTCACCACGTGGACCCACTCACAGTAGATGACAAAACCCTCACTGTGAAAAACAAGGCTATGTCTCAGGCATGCCTAGTCCCCTCTCCTGTTTCAGCCACACAGGTCGTGGAACTCTGTCCCTTTTCTTCTGCAAGGCATGCTCCTCATCCTGTGGCACACGCTTCCTCAGATACATATATCTATGGCCTGGACTGCCTTGGGCTTACACGCAGTAAACCGACATGGACTTCTGTCTGAGCCCTTGTATGAAATAGCATTCCCAGCCACTCTCCTCCGTCTTCACAGCTGACATTACCACTGACATATAAGTGAGTTTTAGGATGGTTTGAGTTCTCTTCCAGAGGGACTGTGTGGCTGGTCCCTCACCAAACGCTGGGCAGTTATTTGCTGCATGTGAAGTGAGAAGGGTATTGGGAGAAGGCTGGGGCATTCTGATGAATCCATGACTACATGTTGGGGTAGAAAGTTTAATGAGCGGCAGTCATGGTTCCATCATAGGGCGAAAGAGAAGATGAGAAAGAGGAGGGCAAACATAAGCTTCAAGGTAAAGTAAGATAGGGACTGGGAGATGGTTCAGTTTGTGTAAACTGTTTGCCAAGCAATCATGAAGGCCTGCATCTGATCTGAGGAACCTGTGTTTATCATCAACAACAAAAAGCCAGAGAGGGGCAGAAGGAGTGACTCAGAGCACTTGCTCTTCTTGAGGAGGACCCAGGTTCAGTTCCCAGGACCTAAAGGGTGGTTCATAACCATCTGTAACTCCAGTTCCAGGGTACCCAAAGGCCTCTTTCTGACCTCCTTGGGCACCAGGCATAAATGTAGTACAAAACCATTCATGCAGGCAAAACATGCATGCACATAAAACAAAAGCAGTAAACCTAAAAAATATGTTTTCCAAAACTCAGGCATAGCAGCACATGCCTATAACCTCAGCACCAGGGAGGCAGAAACAGGGATCTCTGAAGGTTTATGGCTAGCCAGTCTAACTTAACTGGTGAGCCCCTGGTCCCGGTGAGAGGCCCTATTCCAAAAGACAACTTGGGCTTCTGAGGAGAAGGCTCAGTGAATAAAGCCAAACAACCTGAGTTCAGTCCCTGGGATCCATGTGGTGAACAGAGAGAATAAACTCCTGCAAATGTTCCTCTGAGCAGCACACAATATGTGGTAATATGTGTGTTCATGCACACACCAAAGTGTGTGTGTGTATGTGTGTGTGTGTGTGTTTATGAAAGTGGATGGGTCCAGAGGAATGACACTCAAGGTTGACTTCTGACCTCCACATTCATGCTTGCTTACACACATGTGGATTGGCATACATACAAATATGCACACACGCACACCTCATACATGAACATGAATAAACACACCCAATACAGACACAGAAATGAAGGAAGATGAAAAAACATGTGGACATGAGGCAGGTCCATGGGCAGAAGAGGGGGAGGGGGAGGCAAGATGGGGAAGAAAGTCCATGGTAGGCAGGCGTGTGGGTGACTGGAGGGTAGAAGAGGCAGATGTGAAGGAGAGGGGTGACAGTGGGAGGAGGGAGGGTGGAAGACCACAAGGAGCAGCATGTGGATGAGAGACAAACTAAGGAAAGGGGAAGGCAAGCAGGTAGATTATTGGATAAAACACTAGTAGAATTTGTGTTGATGCTTGCAGGCCCTTTCTTTCCTTTTCTTCATTTTCTCTTTTTAAAATCCAGCATCTTACTATGTAACTGAGGCTGGCCTTGAACTCTAAATCCTCCTGCCTCTGACCCCCGAACGTTAGGAGTTCAGGTACACACCACCATACCACGTTTATCTAAGGTGTGTCAGTCTCTAAAGTTAAGAGAGGGTGAAACGTTGAAGGAGCCCAGGAGATGGCAAACAAATTCATGGCTGAAATGTGAGGTGTTAAGTTAGGCTAAGGCAAAGTGAGAGCAGGCAAGTGTGTTCACAGCCACATACGGATCAGAAAATTATTGGGAAGAAGGTGGGGGACAGGAGGGAAGAAGACATTGGAGAGAAGATATTTGGGTGCACATAAATCTGGAGAGAGGACAAATGTTTGTGTATTGATGGATAGGTGCCAAATTCTACACAGGGAAGGAGAAGAAGAGGTTATGGAGTTTGGAATGAGGAGAGGGTGGATGGAACGGTCATAAGAAGAAACAACTTCAGTACGTTGCTGTCCTGACATATCACAAAGAACAATGTCTCTTAGCCCCGTTTTGGTGAGGGTGGGTAGAGTAGCTCCAGGAAGAGAATGAAGCACGGGTATAGTTACTCTTATAAGAAGGATCTCATAGTTAGAGAGTACTGTTATGCTCTGAACCATGAACATGGGGCTGTGTGGCTGTGCACAGAGAATGAAAGAGATGGATAGAGGAAGGGATGAGAGATAGGAAAATGGATAAATTGATAGTAGTTTCTGGCTGGAGATCACTAGAAATGGGAAGAAGGTAAGAGAGAAGAGAGGAAGAACAAGATCTGCAGAGGGTCAGAGGATGAACATGTTTGTGGATGGGCATGTTGAGAAGAGATGAGTGCTTGATATGTTGATAGATGACATTCAGGGATGAGTGGAAGAAGCAAGGGAGACAAGGAGGAAGGCTGGGTAGGAAGGAAGGCACGTGGTGTGTGGAAATGGATGAGGGTATGGATAAATTCATGAAAACATGGAGTTCTTGTGTGTGAGTGGTGGGGGATGAATAAATGAAATCCATAGATATAGGGAGGATGGACCGGTGGATGGATGGGTGGGTGGATGGGTGGATGGCCAGGTGGATGAATGATGGACAAGTTCAGCCTGTGAAGCTCAAGGGGGAACTACACAAGAGGAGAGAAAATTCATGTGGACAAATGGGTACATGGGTAGAAAATAGAAAAAAGGGATAGAAGGATGGATGGATGGAGAGGGAAGAATGCAAATGAGGAAAACTGAGTGACCAAATGCATGTCTGGCTAGTTGGTGTGGAGGAATGGTGGAAAGAAGGAAAGATGTGGCAAAACATGACTAGATGGGGGGGCAGTGAGTATACTGACTGGGCTGGTGGGTGAAGTGGGGGTGTTACAAGAAAATGACACTGGAGAAATAGTTCAGTGGATAGTTGTCAAGGTTGGTAAGGATGGGGCGGGACAGTAGAAGACAAAGTCAGACGTATGATGTGTCCACAGGTGGCAGAAGGCTGGTGCTGTCTGGATGAAGTGAACAGAGTGGAGGATGGGTTGATATATATACTTAATGAGGGGTATCTGAGAAAATCCGGATGGCTCGTAATCTGTTAACATCACAGAGTATGTACACAAGTCAAACAGACACTACCAGGTGATGAAGTTGTGCGTGTGTGACCTGTTGTTGCCTGAAATGCCACGATGCTAGGTAAGTGTGAGTGGATGGCTAGATGATTGCACACATGGATGGGTGGGTAGGTGAGCAGGTAGATGAGTGAGTATATGGAAAGGTGGAAGAATCCGTTGTGAATGTGAAGCAGGGTGAGTGTGTGAATAGTAGAGTAGGTAGACATGCAGATGAGTGGAGAGTAGGATGGGTGTGGTATGGATAGAAGGATGGTAGATGGGCGGATGGTTGGGCCAATGGATGGGTTGACAGGTGTGTGGGTGGATGAGCGTGTAGATGGGTAGAAGGGTGGGTAGATGAACGGGGTAGGTGAGTAGATGGGTTAAATGAGTGAATGGGCAGATGAATGCTGATTGGGTGGGCGGATAGATGGTAGATGAGTGCATAGAGTAATGGATGTGGTGTGGATAGATGGGTGAGTGAGTGGATGGATGTGTGACTGTGTGGGCAGGTGGTTGGGTAAACAGATAAATGAATAGCTAGGTGTGCATAAGTATGATGCGGATAGGTGGATGGTACACGAGTAGATGAATGCATAAATGGATGGGTGTGGTGTGGGTAGATGGATAGGTAGATAGATGGGTGGAAGACGGATAAGTGGGAGGGTGAATAGCTGACTTAGTAGATGGGTGAGTGTATGAGTAGTTGGGTGGCTGAGTGAAGAGGGGGATGGGTAGATGGATGGTTGGGAGGATAGATGGCTGGTTGAATGGATGGGCTGGTAACATTGATTCTCAGGAAGGATGCATACTTACAAAACACAACCAGACTCTACCCTCCTAACCTATTCCTTCAGGCTTTCCTGTCAGGGGAGGTCTTCAAGCCCCCTGAGCTCAGATCAAGCAGCTGCCATGTGCTGGCTACACCGCACTCCCTCCTCATCACCCTCCCACCCTGCTCACCACACAGGATGTCCATGCTTCATGTCCGCTCCTTTCCCCAGGTAAAACTTTGCCTTCAGGGCCCATAGGAAAATACTACCTCCTCCCAGAAGCCCTTCTCCTGAACCTTACATGGCCCCAAACTCAGTGTGATGTTTTTCTTTTTTGAGACAGTGGGCTATATATCTCCTCTATTGACTTCCTCTGTCCAGCCAAATAATATCCCCAGACCTCCCTCATGGTGGTAACTATGCTTTGGCCACTACAAGTGTGGTTCTGAGGGTTGGGCAGGCATATGTGACCAGGGAAGGAAGGTCTTAGAGCAGGAGAGGCACGGGTTTCATACAAAAGAGAGGGTACCTGCAAACCAGTGTGTGCACACAGCTCAGTTTTTCCCCACAAAAGGGTGATGAGGGCCCATGAGGGGACTGGAATGTCAACACTGGAACCTGGGCAGTATGCAGGTAACAGCAGGGCTGTGCAGTTACGATGCAGTGTGTGGAGGCTGCATGGAGACTTGATCTATTGGATCATGCTCTTCCCTAGATACAGAGAAGCCTGCATGGAGTGACCTGGCCCATGTGGTTGGAGGAATGGATGGTGGCCTGATGGGAGATGGGCAGACAGGGCAGGCTAGAATGTCATTATCTCACACCAGCCTACCTGATCACATGATGGCCTAAACAGCACTGTCTCTATTTGTGAACAGATTAGGGAAGGGCTCAGCAAGGAAAGGTGGCTGGAAAACCTGCCAACTCCTCCTGATCCCTGTTCCACCCACTGTCCTTGGGCATTCCTGTGATGGGCTACAGGAGTGGCAGGTGCAGGTGGTCAGGAGGCTGCAGCTAGATGCACAGGTAGACTGATTTCCAGGCAACGGGTCGGAGTTAGCCTGCTCTATGCTGACCCTGCACATCCTCCCAAGAAGTCCCAAGGCCTGCCCACTGTTCCTGGAGATCTCAGGAAGCAAAACAAGGGGGAGAGGGAGAGGAAGCCCCCTCTCCTCTCCACAGGGTCAACTTCACATCCCAGCGCAAACTCATAACCATCCAGAAATGCCTGACCTACCTACAACCCACACCAGATGGGCTACCCTGCCCAGTCAGCCAGAGACATCCTGAGCCAGGGGAGGAAGGGACAGCTCCCGGACCAGAGCCCAGGCAGCCATGCCCAAACCCTCAGGCTGTAGACAGTGCAGGGAAAGAGGACACCAAGGGAGGCTATGTTCCACTAGCAACCTGGCAATGGTGTCCTCTACCTGGCATTGCCCCAGAGATCAGGGCTGAGCTGGCCTTAGGACATCCCAAGTCCTTAGGTCTCCTTCTCACATTACCTCTCAGCACAGTCCTGCACACACATACCCGTGATGCACTTATATGTAAACACATATTTACTCACTAATATTTGCACGCATGGGTCATACTCAAGCATGTGTCCACTCACAATACATGTCTAAATGGACGTGGGCATGCAATTATGCTGGCAATTTTCACATGCATGTACATTTCTATCTATGTTCATGCACACTCACACACAGTTGCACTCACGTATACATTTGCTCACACACATGCCCACGTGTGTGCACATGATTACATGCATATGATAGCACTCAGACATATACACTCAAGTATCCACACTCCATATAAACATACCCACCCATGCAACACGAGCAAATGCACCCATTCATACTCTCCACACACGTGGTGAATTACATGCATGTGAACACATGTATACATACATGCTCTCAAAGAAATGCCCACTCATGGACACAACTCCCATGTGATACAGCTGAAGGTGAGGAACCAGGCCTGGAGATGAAGGCATGATGATGGTGTGATAATGCTGAGCATGAGTCAGGAAGAGGGGGAGAGAGCTGTTGGCCTGGCATGTGATGCAGGGCAAGATGGGGCTCACGTCTACAAGATGAATGGTGGGCTGAGCTGCCTGGGCATCCTTCCTCCCAGGTGAGTTTTGTCCTTACTTTTAAATCCCTGTAGCACCCTGCTGCTCTCCCAGCCCCTGGCACCCCCTCTTTGCTGGGCAGCTGCAATCTCTGGACTGCATCTGGCTTGGGCCATTCAAGTCTGGGCTCGGGAAGTGATGATCTGTGTAATTGTGAGCCAAGCCTTTCCTTCCGGAGATGCAGGATGGGAGGAGGGCACCCAGGCACCATTCCCGAACCCTGCTGGTGTCGCTCCAACAGTCCAAGGATGCTCAGTCCTGACCTGGGACACAAGGGCTGAGACACTCTGAAGCCATCCATCACAGCTTCCCCCAGCCCCATAGTTGTTATGGGAAGGGGTAGCGGTAAGCTTGGGTGAGGGGTCCAAAGGCTGGCCACTCTGCTCTGTTCCCAGCCACTGACTCCCAGTACAAAGGGGAGTTAACCCTGGAAGTTGTAGCCACTGTGGGTAAAGAGTGGGTAGGGATAGGATAAGTTTTCCAACTTCTCCCCTGGGTCAATCTGGTCACCAGGTTTTGGCTTTCCATCACATGCCTGGCCGGGTGGACATAAATGCCTGGCAATGGAGCCCCCATATAGGGGCCAAGATAAGAGGTTCTGTGAGGGCTCTGAGACCGCCCCTCTGCTTTCTGAAGGCACAGAATCTCAAGACCTCTAGCTCAATGCAGTCTCCATCACATTTACTTAGGTGTGGCTACTGGCCACATTGACTTTCATGTCCCCTGACCAGAGGACAGGACCTTGAGCTCTGAATGCCCACTCCCAACGACTTAACTAAGCTAGCTGTACAGAGAAGACAACCTTACCCCACTCCCCAAGCTGGGTCAAGCTTTCTCAGTTCAGGAAAGGGAAGGGATGGGCCTTTGCTGCCAGCCCAGCTCTGGCCAACAGCCTTACCTCGTTGAATCCGTAAGAGATCTGGCTGGGCTTGCATGCTCTGCCCTGGGCGTCACTAAGTGACATTCCATCCTGCTAGCCCCCTTAACCCTGCCGCCCCCTGCCCAGGCTCACTTTGAGGGAGTAGGCCAGAGCAATGAAGCCCAGACAGCAGAAGTTGAGGTAGACGAAGTTGAAGATGGACCACAGATAGTAGTCGTTCACTTCTGTGGTGTCCGGGTAGACCTCAATGACTGTTGTAGGGTTGGTCATGGTCTTCTTCTCAGCTAAGTGCTTGCAGGCCTGGGGGACACCGGATGCCCGGACGCTGTCAGTCTTGCTGCTTTTGGACTCCATAGGAAACAGAGTGGGTGCCATGGGGGGCGAGGCTGAGGGCTCAGGAGCTGGGGCCGCTGCAGCCTGCAGGGCGGGAGGCTTGGACACACAGGCGAAGCAGCCCTTGGGTGAACCTGCTGGTGGCCTGGGAATCCAGAAGGCCCCGTCCAGGGGGACTCGGGCTTCCTGGGTGCCGTCCGTGGTGCTGGCCGGGGCTCCCAGCAGGGCTGGGCACTGGCTGGGGCCCTGGGCCTGGAGGGAGGGACAGAGTGAGGAGTAGCTGGGCTCTGAGTGCCCAGTAACACCTACCCTGGAGCCTTGCAGCATCTTCCCTGCAAACCCATAAATGGCCTATGGGAGATGGAAATCCCTGAGAGGTTGCCAGCTGCCAGCCTGCCTGCCACCTGCCTCCCCCACCCAGCCGGCCACAGCCAATACCAAAGCCATTCTCAGTAGCCTTGGCAAGCACATCGGGGCTTTTCATCGCTTTGCCATCTGCGCCTACTGACACACACAACAGCACCCCCTCAGCACCCTGACTGACACCCTGTTGCGATAAGCAAAGCTCCCCTGCATCTCCACACACTCTGGGCAGTCAGACCTACAGTGACACTGCTCTAGTCACTGGCAGGATGAACAGTGCTCGCCGAAGCGCATACACACCAAGAAGCACCACATACACACCATCACCCGCCGAGCTCTCTAGTCTCAGCACACCCGCGCACCCAGACGCGCCAGGTAAACAACTGCTCACCCAGACGCGCAGCGCTACACACACCGCCTCATAGACACATCTCGGGGAAGATCCACGCAGGTGCAGAGCTACAAACTCTCGCTCTTCGCCTCCTAAACCCGACTAAGAGCCTAACTAGGGACTCTAAGAGCGCACATTGTCACAAGGAGCCACTCACCTTCCCCCTACCCCCGTGCCACAATGAGACTCTGGGAAATGGACACTTCCAAGTGGCGCTGGAGCCCTGCGCCACCGGGCGCGCCCGTCACCCATGAGGCTATAGCAGGGGGTTGCGGCGGGACTGGGTGGTCCCTGGTCTGACCTAAGGCTGCAGCAGCCACCGGGATCGCTTACCTACTGGCGACTGGGCGGCAAGCGGGTCAGACCCCTGAGCCTCGGTGCGCGCGTCCTTCCGCTGTCCCGGGCCGCTGTCTGTCCGCTGAGCGTCCCAGCGGCCCAACCTTGGGGGCGGGGAGCGAGCGGTGCTGGCGCCGCTGCCTCCCCCGCTGCCCGCGCGCGCTCCGCAGCGCCAGGCCAGCCGCGGCTGCAGCCAGAGCCTGACTCACGGCGGCCCGGCCGCGTCGCAGACACCTCCGCCACCTCCCTAGGGAGGGAGGGAGGGGACCCGCTAGCTCGGAAGGCAGGACCCCGGGGAGTCGCGAGCTGCGAGAGGCTGGGACCCTTGAAACCCATGAGCTGTATGGCTCCTATATCCACCAACCACTAAGCCGCTTCCCCAGCCCACCTGTCCTCACATTCTCTGGTGGGTCCTTTCCTTGGGTCTGGCAAGTCTGTCTGCTTGTTCCCAGGCCTGATCCCCTCTCCCTGCGTTTCTCCCAAGGAACCTTACTAGTTCCAAGAACTGTGCCTTCAGAACCCCTTTACCTCACCTCTTCCTCTTACCCTGTTGAGTCCCACCTGCCACTCAGTCCTCACGGCAGTCATTGCCCTTTTCCCACGAGACCCTGTCCTGGCATCAGCTTCCCAAGACACCCTCCCCCCCTTGATCCTGCCCAGGGGGACTCTATCCTCACTATCGAAGGCCTTGTCTGAGCTGGTCCAGTCCCCATCCCCAATTAAGCTTCCATTTGGAGTCTCTGGTCCCTTGAAGCCTCTAGGCTGCAGATCAGCTCCTACCCGAATGAGAGTGCACCAAACTCCAATGGAACACTCATCTTTGTTCAATCCTGTCCCCTAAGTGCCCAGAATCAACGTCCAGAATTTTTTCTCCTAAGCCCACCAAGTCCAAACCCTTCATCAAGAATCGTAAGAGCATCCCTCTGTGTGCTGCCGGAGTCTCTGTCTCCCAAGCCTGACCCCTCCAAGCCTGGCTCATTCCTTCTAATCCTGTTTACCAAGCTTGAAGTACCTGACCTGTAACAGGCTGGCCTGTCCCTGCAAAGCAAGCTTCCCTCTGCCTTCAAGGCCAGGCCTGCTATTCCAAAGCCCTGGATCCTGGTCCCTCTCAGATACCCCACACTGGTCTCCTTGGAGCTCATAGCCTCTGACCCCCATCCTTGGCCCATCCTGGGCTCTGACATTGCTCTATCCCTACATGTTGCTTGGGCCTAAGCAACACTGTCCTCTAAGGCTCAGTCTCATGCAGTTCCCATCCTCCCCATGCCCTCTCCCCCCCCCCCATTCTCAATCTCTTGGATATTTGTCCTGAACTGAATCCTCAGCTCCAGATAAGTCCCGAGGGCTTCCTTCGCCACGGAGAACCCCCCAACAGTCCTTCCTCCCTCAGAACCCCTACCTCATCATGTGAATGTGTGTGGGGATTCTCAGTAGGTCCTCTTCATCCTGTTCTGAATTTCCCCAATCTGTGAACAGGAGCCTCGATTTTCACCCTCTTCTCCAGATCCCTTTTTCCCTAGCTCTTCTCTGGGACCCTTTTTAGAGTGTTCTAGGGTTGCCTGAACCCTTCATCTTTCTGGTCTCCTGAAACTTTGGCTTTCTGAACCCTGAATCCTTCTCCAAGGCCCTGTCTCCTGGATAAGCCCTGCCCCATGCCAAGATCCTCCCTTTCCAGCCCAAACCCCACCTCCGACCCCTGCTGACCCCTGGAACAGCTCATTTCTGCATGTCAGGAATTTTCAGTGTGAGGTAGATCTTAAGTATAGATTAAAAAAATTAAAAAAATAAAACCCTCCTTGAGTGGGTGGAATTAATTTCGAAGCAGACAGGGACCCCTCCCTCCTTTCCTTGGCTTTCTTCTGGGCACTCCCTCATGGAGCCTAGCCTGGTTAGTCCAATGAGCCTGGGGGCAAATGGGTTGTGCCAGAAAGCCAATTCTCCCTCACCCAACTCTACCACTCTTTTGGATCCTAACGACCTGACAACCAGACTTGCTGAGGTCTGAATTGAAGGTCTCTCCCCAGCCAGTTTGTGGCTGTGTACCATGCAAGCTCCTTCTACTTGTCTGCACCCTTGACACTCTCCATGCCACACAACCTAGGTCAGGTGCTGCCTTAGCATATCCGGTCTGTGAGTCTCAAACTTCAGGATGCTGAAGGGTCCTTTGGCCCTCAAGGCAGAGTCTGCTCAAGGTCACTGGCAAGGTGGAGGCTGACTCTTCGCAAGCCAGCTTCAGAGCTCTGCAGTCAATGTCCCAACCCTTTCACTTTTAGCTGGTGAGGGAAGGACTAGCCTTGGGTATGGTCCTGCCCCACTGATGCCCAGATCAGAGGTCTGAGAGAAGAAACACCCACCATGACAAAGCTAGGGTACAGGGTTTTACAGCCAGCCCCTCTACCCCTGCCTGCAGAAAGGGTCCAGGGACTGGAGGCTGACAGGGTCATTTGGCTAGAAGAGAATGGATGTGAATCCTGAACTAGATTCCAGGGTCCTCCCCAGGACATCCCTGGGTGGTGGGTGGTAGCTGCATCAGCAGCAGAAGCACCATGCAGGCCTGGCAGTGAAGCTCAGCCTCAGGCCCGCAGGGGAGGGAGGAGCTGTGTCTCCAGCTTTGGTGCAAAAGCCTTTGATAATACTTGCCTCCAGAAGCTCTGCCAGGCTCTGCAGGACTCCCTGCTCGGATTTCAGACAGAGAACACTGGGCACATGTTTACTGGCATTCTGGCAACTCTTGGTGAACATTCTCTAGAAACAGCCTGACAGGGCTCAGCTCTGGAACATAGCTGTGGACCACCCCCCCTCCAACTAAGACAATGATAACCATTGTTTAGCAAGTAAAGGTGCCAACGCAACCCCAAAAGATGACAAAGGTCACACTGCCCTAGATCCTGTACCTGCTGGGTTGAGGAAGGGGCACTAAGACTCCAGAGCTGATTCCAAAAGGAATCCCTGCCCTACCAGTAAGGACTCACCGACTCCTACTCCCTATTTAAAACCCTGCTGGTTGCCTCCATGTTCTTGAACCTGTTCACTCCCTTTCTTCCTCACCCTCACATCAATGCTTGTAAAACAACCGTAGCCCCTGACCAGGGACTTACAACCTCTGAACCCAAACACCCCAGGCAGGCTCCAGCACTGGCTTGACTCAAAAAGCAAAGAGCTGCTTTTAGGGCCCAGCACAGAGGCCTAGGCAGGGAGGCTGCCCATGGTCTTTAGCACCAGCAGGTGACTTTTCTGACCCAGGCTTAAAGGACTGACTGTTGTAACAGGAATGTATGAAGTCCAAGATTCCCACTGAGGCTCATTCCATTTCCTCCGGGGACAGGCTGCTTCCCTGGCAAAGGACAGCAGGTGGTGGCCTAGTCACCTCTGAAAATGATTCAGTACAAGCCCTATCCCAGAATTCAATGCCTGCCCCATGCCTCCAGCCAAGGCCACATCCGGTTGCTGACTGCTGCCTGAGGTCCAAGAACCTGCCAGTTCTAGCCCAGACTCATCTTGCCCACAAGGCCAGACAGCAAGCCAGCGCCTCAGGAGTCCCCTGTGGGCTGGCCTGGCACTGAAAAGCAAACCTGAGCTCTAGCCCCACCCTGCCCCCAGCCAGACTGTCCCTGAATCCTCCCTCAGAAGTACTGGGTCTCACCAGTCTTGCTAATTCCATCCCCATGCCCCAACTCGGAAGCAGTAGAGAGCACACCAACACAGAGAAAGAGGCCCAAAACAACTGTATTTGTATACCAACTATGGCTCCCAGCTGCCTAGCCCAGAATGAGGGCAGCAGAGGCCAGCTAAAACCAGTCAGCCATCCTGCCTCTGCCCCAGGCTGAGGCATTCCTTCCCAGGTAGGTGGGGTCAGGCCCCAGGTAAACCCCCAGGTTCATAGTTTAGCTTCTGTCCTCTTGCTCCTTCCTGCCGGTCTTCAGGCCTCTACCAGGTCAGAGAGTGTGGCAGTAAAGCTTGGTGCCATCCCCAGGCTGGGTGAGGGGCTCGGGTCAGGGCTGGTTCTGGGAGGGATCCCAAGACCAACTGGCCTGCTCTGGAGTGCTGCCCACGCAGCTAAGGGCAGCAGGATAAGACAAGCAATCTCGACAGCTACCAACCCAGTAGGAGCCTCTCACAGCAGCCTTATTGTACTGGATGGGCCTTGGCCTCCTTCAGACAGGCAGGGGGCGGCAATCTGAACCCAGGGACAGGAACCACAGAACAGAACAGCTGGACCAGCTCAAGCCAGGCCTCCCAAGGGCCCAGCAATGCTAGGTGAGTGTGAATGTGTGTGGGGGGCAGGTGGAGGGATGGGGCTGGCTGGCTTCCTCTACTGGACTCTGATCCATTTCCCCAGTGATGGGCAGCAAGGAGCAACTCAGAGTGTGGCAGCTTTGGCAAAGCCAACCCTATTGTTGTCTCTGTCAAACACAGTGTAGTAGCAGCCAATGAAGACATCGCCCAGGATCCAGAGCGGCCCACTGGGAGGGGGTATGTCCATCCCCATGAAGCCACTCAGGCAGATTGTCTTTCCACCTTGAGACACCTGCAAGGCCAGAACGGTCACATGTGATCACAGGCATCCACCTCACCCAAGGCGTCCCGGATTCACTGCCACTGCCCACACCCACTCACCTTGAGTATATACTTGTCTGGGGGCAGATCATAGTTTTTGCCTCCTAGCTTCAGGGTGATGGTAGGCAGACTGGATACCTTCTCGCAAGGGATCATATACTAAGAGACACAAGGGAGAACACAGTGTTGAAGGTATGGTCTCGGGAACCCTCTCTGACTGCTGACCCTCCCACACGGGCCTGTGGCTTACCTCGCCCTGGATTAGAGGCACTGCTCCAATGGCCTTTTGTAGCTCCTTCACCTCATCCACAGGCCCCACCACAAGGGACGTCCCTGTGTCCACAATAGCCTCACAGCCTCCCTTGCACAGGGTCAGGCCACTGCCCACCTCCAACCTATGGGGCAAGAGTGTATCAGTCACCTCACCCCATCACAAATGAGGACAGCTTGCCTAGATTCTGCCCTGGAGACACCTGCCTCTTTTTTCTCGGGACCAAACAACTCATATAAGACCCTGAATGGTCCAGAAGACTCAAGCGGCAGAGTAGGGCCCCAGGCTTCCTGTATGCCACCCCTACACAGTATTCCCAGCACCCCCTGCAACACCCACGACTCACTGTTCCATGTGCACCTGCCAGTAGGCCTTGCGAGTGACATTCACGTAGGACAGCTCCCCCTTGTAGAACTTGGAGTCAGTGCCACCGAGCATCAACTCCCCTCCGGGTTGTCCGCTGGGGTCCCTGGGAGGAAGTAGGTGGTCAGTCTCCCCCCACTAGTACAGAAGGCTCATCAATGAGCCAGAGATCAGAAGGAAGGGGGTTACATGAGGCAACCAGGGAGGGCTTCCTTGGGGAGGGACCTGGGGAGCTGTCAAGGACATCTGAACCCGCTCTGGGTCACTATCATGCATAGAATGGCCGCTGTGCCTAACCTTGAGCTATTCCATGGTGTAAAGTAATATCCTTAGCTCGAGTTATTCCATTCTGAGTGTAAGCAACAGGAAGAATGACTCCATATCCTATTTACACAAGCAAATCCCCATCATCTGTCAGCCCACTGGGAGAATCAGATCCTAGCTCAAACAATACTCCAGCCTATCAAGTCACACCAGATGTGACAACCCCAACACCTAGGACTACAAAGGGGCAACCCAAGGCCGAAATGTAGCAGGCCTACCGACCAGCCTGGTCCATGAACACTGTCATGGCAAAGAACCCTTGGCTTTGTCCCCAGGCTGTAGGCTCAAACAGATTCTTCTGCTTCTAAATTCACTGTACTTCCAAAGTGACCCTGAAAACGGCCTGCCACCAAAACCTGCAACTGACATCTCTGTGTTTGTCACTCAGAAGACTTCGTCTGTGGTTCCCTACATTCTTCCCCGTGCCTGTATCAGCTCTCTTCCTCCAACTTCTATCCAGCCTCTCTGGGCTCTGCAGCCGCTGCAGCCCTTTCTCAGCTACCCTGGAACTTGAACATATAGACAGTACTGTGTGAAGGGCAATGTGTGACCTGTTAGTATTTTGTAACTAAGATTTGAATAAAAGTGGCTGGAGAGATGGCTCAGAGGTTAAGAGAGCCTGTTGTTCTTGCAGAGGACCGAGTTCATTCCCAAGCACCCAAGTCAGGGTGTTCATAAACACCTATAACTCCAGCCCCTGGAAATCTAACACCGCCTTCTGGCCTCCACTGGCAACCACACTCATGTGCACATACTCCCACACAGATACACACTAAAAACAAAAGACTAAAATAAAAGAACTTGTGGTGCCAAGAGTTGGCTATCAAGCAAAACTGGGATTAATTGGCAAAGTGAAGTCAACGAAACTTATTTAGCATGTGAATTTATACTTAATAAATTCTAACACTGGAAAGACAAAAACATGTCCATCTATATTTCTGACGTGATGCATTCATGATGCCCTGCCTGGCCAGGGATAAAGGCTAGAGTACAGCCAGCCTCAGGCTCAGGTCCTAAGCAAAATCTCCATTTCCAGATCTGCTGCCCTGCTAAGCATCCTTGGCCTCATAGGTGTGAGAAGACCCAGAGAAAAGGGGAAGGTGGAGTCTGTTACTCAGGGAGGGGCTTCCAGCCCAGTTCCACATAAACTGCTGGGTACAGCTGGCCCTTCTCTACAGGATGCTAACTGGGCGTGTTCAGGCTCAGCCAAGGCTGAGAGTCAGACTGGAACTGAAGGACAGGGCTACCCTCTGCCTGGCAAAGCCCAAGGCAGACTTCGAAGAGGAAGCGAGGGCTGTAGCCCTGGGAAGCTGAGCTGCCTCGAACCATGGCTGTAACACTTGCTATCTGGGAATACCCTGCCCCCACACACTCAGCTTCTCCAAACCCTTCTCTCAACAACACCCTCCCTCTCCCCGGGTACCTCTAGTCTCATGAAATGCCCACAATACCCTCAAACAGAACACAGGAAGTGTGGTCTGTAGCTGCAATGCTGAATGTAAGTATGAGCTTGCCACCTCCAACCTGAGGGGCAGGGGAACAGGAGTGTCGCACCTGGCCAGGCATCATCCTGGGGCACAAGTACCCAAAGCTGAAGGAAGCAAGCTTTCATTTCAGGAGCTGCCGTTCTGCCGAAGCTTCAAAACCAGGCTCTCTCTACACCTTTCTCCTGGCCTGTGCCTGTTCTGTCGCCCCAGTCTCCACTCTGCCTGGCTTTGGCTTGTCATCACCTCTGAAATCCCAGATGAAAACACATGGACAGTGGCCCTGACTCTACCCTCCTTACCCACATCCCACCCACATGCCTATCACAGAGCCACAGCCCCTCACTCTGGTTTCACACCTGCCTGCTCAGAAGCCACACCTGTGGATCACCAGCCTGGAACCTGGCTGGCAGAGTAAGTGCCCTAGGGCTTAGGCTGTAACTAACACATCCTTTCCTACTTGCTGAGCCTGTGCATGG